>JASGXE010017112.1:0-11156 GCA_030068105.1 Sinentomon sp. SZTP_YWyxl
ATTAAACGCTGTGATATCGATGCCCTTGAACCATCCAGAGAAGAGCAGCGAGAGTAATAGAAACACAAAAATATGGGAGGCAGTATAGTGTGACTGCACTTTTAAAGGATCTTGATCTTGCCACTCTTGAGAGTCGACGCCGAATCCATCGTTTAAGTTTGCTCAGTGACATCATAACACACAGTGTGGACTTTCAGCTTCCCTCATCTTATTCTTTGAAACCGGTGCAAAGACGAACAGACAATGGATTGAGCTTCGTTCTGCCTTTTTGTAAAAAGAATGCATTTTTTAACTCTTTTTTTCCGAGGACATTCACTGACTGGAATGGACTTTCTGTTAATTGTGCATTGATATCAAACTCATTGGCTCGCTTGTCTCGCACCTCGACTGCAACGCCCATGGTTTAAAAATCCTGCTGGTGGTTTTCTTTCTCTTGCTGCTGGTTTTTCTGCTTGAAAATCCCATGGTTTTTTTCATGTTTGTTTTATTGTTGAATGTTTTTATCTGTTTGACGTTATGACTATGCTTGCGTAATTTTTGTCTTGTGTTTGTTACAGTGCCAGATCATTTGACCACTGTTTTTGAACAAAATAATAATAATAATAATAATAATAATAATAATAATAATAGTAAAGAGAGCAGGTCAATGGTTGTGAGAAAGCCAATAGAAAATTTCTTCTCAGAATTGGATAAGGTCACAGTTAAAAGAACCGCACGGTTTAGGTTATGTCTATCTTTAAAAAAAAGCGCTGATGACGCCGCACGATTCAGGTTGTCTGTCGGTCCGTCCCGAACTTGGCTTTTCAGCACAAACGTTGAACACGCAGCATTGTAAAAAACAGCTGTTTTTTATTCGAGTGTAATATTCATGCAAACATAAACTAGAGACAAGAACGCCGTCATCGAATATTTTCTAGATTTCCTTTTTCGAATGAGGCCATTTTATCTGACGGTGCCACTTTCCCCTTTGAAATTTTTACTTTTTTTCGATCATCGTGACCCGATTGTTTGCAGTAGCACAAAACAACAACAGCAGGATGCTGTATCGTTTGATTATTGTCAATTTCATTGTTTTACTCAACACGGCTCCAATGTTTCGTTTGTCGCCGATCCAGGGCGCCAAGTGTTTCTCGTCCATGTTTGTCTACTTTTATTGCGGGTTCTTGACGCTTGCTACCTGCATTGCGCATGCGCAGCGCCTTAAAAAAGGTGCTTCAGATAGAGAGGACATCATGAAAATAGAAGAGATGGATTTGATTTGAGCATCGATCTTGGTGTTGATCTGACTGGCTTCCTCAAAGGATGATGTTATTGGCCACAGAAATTGAGAATTTGGCAAAAACTACATGCTGCAGGAATTAAAAATCCAATTTTACAACCAAGGTCAAAATCTGACAGCTCTAGAAAGCTTTGTTGAATCTGACGCGAAATTTCAAAGAAAAAAAGTTTCGGAGGCAACGGTGAAGTGAAAAAAACACATGTAGAGGCATGAGGACATTAATTCCACCGGCACAAAAGTGTAAAGTAGCGGAATTAATATTCTCACACATGTTTTTCCCATTTAACTGTTGCCTCCGAAACGTTTTTCTTTCGTTTTTTTCTTCGGCTAGTAGAAATTAAAACGCCAGATTTAAACAAAGCCTACGAAAAGTGCCAGATTGCAACCTCGGCTATGCACATCAGGAGGATCCTTTATTTCTGCAGAGTTGTTTAACTCTCAACAATCGCAATTTTACATGAATGCATTCTCCACGCGGGCCCTATTTTGATAGAATCAATGACAACATGCGCCTCATACCATCATGACAATCGTGTAAGGCGTGAAATTGCATCAAGCCCTGTTGAAATTGGATGGCACATGTATGAGCCAGACCTCCAAATTTCCTTCCATGTTGGAAGAATTTTTCGGGGCCCTGTGTAACTATGGCAGAACTATTTCTCAAAAAATAGTTGACAACTTTTGATAGATTCAGAAAAGTCCTTCTTTTTTGTAAACGAGTGGGTTCCTCATTCAGGAAAATTAATCTCGACCATAACTTTTGATGTTTTGCGAAATTCTAACAGGGGCGGATTGAGGGCGAGTCGGAGAAGTCGACCACTCACCTTCACTGGAATTTTACTTTTGCTCAATTTTTGGGGGGCCATAATTTTGCCGCAAATTTTCCAGAATTTCAAACTTTCTTCGACTTCCGGGGCAAGGTTCCTCAGGCCTGCTGCCAAAAGGTTCTTCCTTTAGGAACTCGGCGCACTACCCCAGAACTGCACTACAACTCGGGGCTCTGCCCCAGAAAACAGCGGAAAATTGAAAATTTTGCAATGACAATTTAAGACCACTTTTGCTTTCCTCATGGGCGATGACAATCATTTGGACCCATTTGGAATCGATTTTCAAAAAGTCGTTTAGGTCGACTTACTGTTGCGTTTCCAGAGCAGAAGTACTGTGCGTATACTATACATATTGGATAAATTTTAGAGATCTGGCTTATCAGGGGATGTCTAATTTTAACAGGGCATGATGTTTAGCGGCGCATGCTGCCATTGATTTGACATGCCACCTGAGTTTATCATGAACTACGACGAACAAGGAAATTCTGTAAGGAGTGTATACGTTGAGATACACTGCGAACGGATCATATTCCCGAATGTTGCAAGTTGGCCTGCTGCATGATGTTAATGTTGTCAGTCATTACATCTCCTTGCCCACTTTGAGTTACTTGATCATGGGTTGCGGAAGAAGACCATTCCCATACGCCAGCAAGGATTTTTGCAAGCAAATATCTGAAGCCAATGTCGACAAGGGATGAGTTTGTGAAAGTTTTGTGAAGAAAGTTTTTAAGAAAGTTTTGTGCTGCCATGCCAGCAACCAACTTAATCATAAAATCGATAACAATTTTTTTCTTTGGCGTTTTTGTCATTTTCGTTGGATATAAAAACGGCAGGCGCCTTAGAATAGGAACAAAAGTTCAGCAATATATTCCAAAATTGCAAAAGTAAGTTTATTTGTGCTACATGTGAGTTTCCCCAGCGCTGCAAGGGAAGTAAGTATCAAAACGTTCCTCGCACCATTACGGTTTAAAGCGAAATACTTGGAATTTTTCCTTGAATTTTCTGGAAAAAATAATCTATGACTTCATGTTCACTTCGTCGGTCCTTCCGCAAACAAGGGTCAATTAACAAAGGGTCATCCCTTGTGTTGTCGTGGATGAATCTATTTGGCCTCCTTAAAAGGGTTTCTAGTAGGTACAGGTATGTTGATAATTTAATGGCCATTCGATATAGAATTCTCAGTTCCACCGCACGTGTGGATGAAAAAGTTCGTCCCCCTGCCACCAATACAGTAGATTATAGACCAATCACAAACCTTAATTCAGGACATCTTTTTGGCAGATGTGATTTCCGTTGAAAAACGCCAGAAAAAATATATTTTTGCATGATATTGAGACACTTCTTGTAACGCTTTCCCCGGCCACCAGAGGACTAGGAAAGTTGCAACGCCACCACAAACTTTTCTTTCTGACTGTTTCCAGAATGTACCCTTCACCATACTTTGGACCACATCCCAGACACCCTTTAACAATTATTATTATTATTCTTTTTTCCAAGGTCCATATATTCTGCGTGATGCAGCAGGCAGGTACTCTCTCAAACGCTTTTGCATATTGTTTCCAGAATGTGCCAAGTAAATTTATGGATGCAAATTGCTCCAAGCCTTAAGGCCTGTTTTCCATTTTTTGCGTCGGAACTCCATGGAAGAAATAGTTAGCAGCCCCGCCGTAGAGGCAGTAAATAAATAAAAACCCGTAAAAGTGTTGCTTTTGGGTCTCTTAGCATAAGACGCGCTTTTTTCGCCTTCGCCATGGGCCGTAAGTTAAGGAGGTGTTTCAAGGGTTTTAAATTGAGAAATATAACATTCTTGTATTCGTAGATGCTCTCAAGTACAACACGAACTGAACTTCACAGAGTGCTTTCTCTCGTAGACGTTTTCGAAGGGTGTATCAATTAACCTGTGCGCCGAATCTTGCCATTTACCGTGGCGAACCGTTAGACGGATGAGGAATTCATGCCACCCTCAACTTTCAAACCTCTTACAATTTAAAATGCCCGCTTTATCTGCGGTGCTTTGAATGAAACAGTGGAACTTCTTCGCGGCGGAGAGACAATTTATGAAATCCTGACGGTCTATCAAATATAATTACAAGTTATAGGACATCAAGACATGATTGGAGTGAAAACATTTGATCCGAATTATCTTGAGAAGCAGCATGTCAAAATGATATTTGAGAAAGCACATCGACCATAGATACTCCAAGCATAACTAGCCGCAGGGATGCGTGCACAGCTCGCTGGTTGGCTGAGCGAACCGTGCATTTGTTAAGCCGTATATTCAAATTGATTCGCATTGGCCATAGCGGCCTATTTTCTCCCATTCTTCTTTCCAAATGCCGTCAACGGAAACACCATTGGAATTTCTGGATGACACTTCTCCGCATGAAATTGCACAGCAGATTACAGGCAGCTGCAGAGTTCGGTTGCGGAGAGCGAACCGTGCATGTGTTAAGCCGCATGTTCAATTAATTAACGATTGTTCATGGGGCTCATTTCACACCGGTGGCAATGTTCAGCCCAGCTCGTTTCCGGTATTTCATCGTTGATAACCCCCCCCCCGAAATACAGTTGTTTTCCTCATGGTTATTTTCTGCCAAGACGAACAGCGTTTCCAATGCCGATCAGTTCTGAACACCACGTTGAACTTTCAATGGATACTTCACCGCATGATGCAATTGTACAGCATGAAATATAGCCATCACATATCTGCAGAGTGAATTGCGAACCCGGTACATTTGAGTGGCAATACGTAAGAGACGTTCCGTATGCTCTACGATATCGCTTCCGTGATATGTCTTCCCTGAGATAACGTTCCAGCACACATTAGGAACGGATGGAATCTCTTTTCCAGCCAGGTGTGACTTTCAGTAGCTCTTCGATGCAAAATCAGAAATACTCTCATCGACTTTTCATTGAAGTTGAACCCGGGACCTTGGCAGATCTCTCTGTTAACGACATGCTGTATATAATTCTCAACGAGTGTGTCCAGTCGATGATCTGATCTCTCTGATTTTTCATTCGCATTCCGCAACGTTTATGTTTCATTGTGATTTTTGCGCCTCTGTGCGTTTGGCCGCTTTGAATTCCACATAAATAGGAATTAACCGCATAAAACGACCACAAGGTATTTTCACTGTAATTCACTATACAGTCACCATATTGTCGAACAACGAGCAAAAAAGCAAGAAAACAAGTTTTTCTTAAGTGTTTGCCCGAACATGTGAACCTTTTAAGCATTTAGAACGTGTAATGGATTTTGTGACACTCGTCCTATAGCAGTCGTTAATGAATGCAGGTCGTCGCACATCGGAAACTGAACAATGGTGTCCTCGGACATGAATATTTGGTACACCTTCTCTACTCGTCCCTCTTTTTCCGACGCTATTTTCCCTATTGTCACACTTGAGGTGCACAACATAACCTGTTTGTCAGAATTCAATTAAAAAATACAATTAATCTTTTTGCGATTTAATCTGATTCCGATTTTCAACGAGTTTTCAGCAGGATGCCATCACAGGTGTCAATAAACGTCCACGAATACAATACCCCTCGGGGCCCAGGTGGTGCTGTGTTCGTCTCATCACACTCATCGCCAAAATGTTTTTGGAACTCAATTTCTCACTAAGGCATCATTCAGAATCAACGGCAAGACGTGCCTCAAAGTATGACATTCGTGCAAGGCGTGAAACTGCATCTAGCCCTGCATGTCGCAATTATGTTGCCACTTTTTTCGGCACACGTGGCGTGTGCAATTGTGATCACATTTTCCCGCTGTGGGCATTGAAACGAAACGGGGTTTATCGAATTCCAACGCCGGTCCATGCCTGGTTTTGACTGGTTCTAATCCAATCAAAACTACGCACAGGAAGGATTTTATCATGCCTCACCGCCAACAACAGAGCGCACAGTAACCCCCCTGCGAAAAATAAAGAGATTGCACCATGTGAAATTTGCGTTTATGTGTGTTGCAATTGTTTGAAAAATTCAAATGGGAAGCAGGAGCAAAGTGACCCCTGCGAAAAATAAAGGGTATGCAACATGAGAAATTTGAGTTGATGTGTGTTGCAGCTTTTGAAAAATTCAAATGAAGCATGAGCAAAGTGACCCCTGCGAAAAAATAAAGGTTATGCAATGTGAGAAATTTGCGGTTAATGTGTGTTGCAGCTTATAAAAATTCCAATGGGAAGCAGGAGCAAGTGACCCCTGCGAAAAACAAAAGGCATGCAACATGAGAAATTTGAATTGACGTGTGTTGCAGCTTTTGAAAAATTCAAATGGTGACCCCCTGCGAAAAATAAAGGGTATGCAATTTGTGAAATTTGGGTTGCTGTGTGTTGCAGCTTTTGAAACACTCAAGTGGGGAGCGGGAGCAAGGAAACCCCCTTCGAAAAAAGTCGGGTATGCAACATGTGAAATCTGAGAAAGTATGTGTTGAGGGTGTCGAATTTAATGAAGCGGCACAGGAGAAAAATGTGATGCGATAAAAATGATTTCATCACGATTTTGTTGGTAATTCCAACCGATTGGCATTTTGTTGAAGCTCTTGGTATGTGCACGCTCTGGCGATTGAATCGGGCCGAGCGTTTAAAATTCCCGCCTTATTCTTCGGAAATATGAGAAATTCCAAGTGGCCAATTATTTCATTTTCACGAGACACATGTATTTCAATACTCATTATGCGTCTTCTGGTGTCATTTAGTATTTGGACGCATGCGTGAATGAATGATGTATGCCAATGTTCGAGCACAATCGGCAGGTATAGTGAATGCATAACAGGATTAGTTCCTATACTTGCAAGTATTCTTGTATTTTTTTTTGTTCTGCATGCGTCCAAGCTATTCCTAAAACTGGAAGGAAAGCCTATTTTATTCAAAAATGTAAATGAATATATATCTCCTGGAAGAAACGATTCGATTATTGCCTATGATATGTTGAAAAATAAGGAGTATATAGGTGAATTCCTCCGTTCCACCCCCGCATGCATAACAAGGCTATTGGCAAGAGAAGGGGATAAACGTAGGGAAATATCCCTCAAACCAGCACCAGCTGAGCCGATATGAGATGAGATGCGGGAGCGAACGCAGTTGAGACAAAAACGGCTGCCGTGCCGAGATTTAGGGACAGAAATTCAATTCGACAGTTCCAGTTCGTCGTCCTTCGTGAATGTGAGCGGGGCTGTAACAGTAGGACCATGGGGGAAACATCCCCCACAAGAATAAAAACAATGTCGCCTGCACTCAACCATGGATGGGGTGAATGCTGTTTGCCATGCAATCCAACTTGGCATGAGACCAGTATTTTTCCCTGAAAAATCTAATGTTAATGGACCAACGCAAACGAATAAGTCAGCGCACCATTATGGTCTCCAAGTCGAGGCGTTTTTATTCGTAATAGAATGTGGTGAAAGAGACAATGCTCAAAAGGACGAATGATCAGATGTCATCCAGGGTATACTGAATGAAAGGTGCAGTCAGGTCTCAGTTTAGTTTTATCCCACGGCCCTTTTTAGGGCCAATCTTTATGTTCTGCTGGTCGCAGATGATCCATCACGAATGAACCGACTGAGCAAGCGTAATCTGACCAAACTTGACCCAACCTTTACTCAATTTCAGCCCCACCCTACCACATCCAGCCCCATCCTACCCCACGATACGTCACCTTACCCACCCTATCCCCTATAGTCTGTATGATTGTCCCATAAGAAGGGTTTTATGCTCAATTTAGCTTTTGGTGTTTATATGCCTGGATCGCCAAGTATCAGACGTTTCTGTGCTCGTTATTTCACGAATATTGTTATTTTTAATAATAAATTATTATTACTATTAAAACAATTACTGCGCAAATGAAATGGCGACAGGAAAGCACAAACACATGCTCAATGGAAAGGGAAACGAATCAACGGAGTATACAAACGTCAATTGGCTGAGAAAAATTCAAAAAATAAATAAAATCATCATCAAATGCAACAAAACTGATCAAGAATTCGAATACTTCGATTTATCGGAAACTGACGAAAGAGAGGTCATGGATGGGTTGTGATTTTGTCCTTACTTACCCCTACATTCTATGTTTGCGACGCTCCTGAGAGTGAATATCTCAGATTCGTCGCGTGTGGCCCCTGCTGGGAAACGAGGCTCGCAAGGATTCTTTTGAAATTCAATTCACAATTCTCACAACGTAAAAACGAGGTGAAATCTTTTGCAAAGTCTGAGCCTTGCATGTTATTTCAGGCTCCAGGCTCAACGTCTCCAGGCAGGTGTGATATGGTCGGTATACTCGCAGGCACTTTCGAAGCACGAATAAGTTCGGCCGAAAACAGCACCATCTGCGGACATGAGATATTTTTGTTGGAGGAGAGAGAAAGGTCTTTTTCTAAAATATTTTCACTTCGAAAACGAGGTAGTTGAAATCACACGGCAGAGATATGAATTTTCATGCCAGTGCGAGTGTTTGTCGCTCTTGTTTTGGAAAAATTCAAGCGAATTCTCTTAACATAAAGACTATGGGTTAAGTCGTTTCTAAGGGGGGACGCATTGCATGATCCCAGGGAAAACTTGTCAGAAATCAGCCGTGCTCTTTGCTGTGCAATTATATCCACCCTTTGGAGCCAGTATGCGGCACACGGTGTGCCTTTTCTGTCGGGTAGGTGGTTATAGGTTAGGTTAGGTTAAGGTCAGGTGAGGTTCGGTTAGGTTTGTCTATAGGTTATAGGTTAGGTATGGTTCTCTGTGTAGTGAAATTGAACTAACTTAAAACAATCTGGATATCAACTAACCAATCTGCAGGAATAAAGAAATAAAGCATGAACGAAAAAACAAAAAAACAAACAAAAACAAAGCAGGAACAAAGAAATAAAGCATGAACGAAAAAACAAAACAAAAAACAAAAACAAAACAGGAACAAAGTAAATGCAAAAGTAAAAGTGTTTATCGATGTCAGAGAGGTGCACAATTGCACGACACAGAGAAAAGGCACACCCTTTGCTGTCTGATTGTGCCAAAGAGGGACACAATTGCATGGCTCACAGCACAGCTATTTTCGAAAATATTTCCCTGCTTTCGAGCGTGCAGTTGTGTCCCCCTAAAACGACATAACCCGTTTTTTTTGCTTTACCATTACTGCGTCGTTAAGTTAGCAGATTTCGAAAGATTCCTTGCAATAATTACTGTTGTTAAAACTCCTTTGGTTACAAGACAATCAGCCTGTTTGTTGAAGCAAGCGTCCGGCCAGCGCAACAAAGCCTGGAAAATTCTCCAACCAAAAATAATAATGAATATATGTCTTGCCTTGAAGCCAACAGATAATGCCGAATGCTCTCGGGAAAAGCGCCGGTAAACGGAAACGCAATGGGACCGCTGGGGCCTGACCATAATCAACGCAATATCTGGAGAAGGTTGAAGCGATTTTCTTGGGTTTGGATTTTGGAAAGGGGAAAACCTGGACTTTTGTCACCAAAGGAGATTTTCTTCGCTTTATCCAGAAACCAGAGGGCGTAATGAAAGAAAATACATTGGGCGCAACGAAAGGAAAAGTGTTATAAAATTCTGGGTTCCTGCCAGGTATTTTCAAAGATTGTGCAATTTTTTCCGTTACAACATGGTTACAAGCTGCGGAAGAGTTGTAGAGGAAGCCTTCTAGTTTCCAAAAATACCAAAATCGTTGAATTTGAACACCATTTGGCAATTTTACGAACAGAGATAGCGCGACACGGCAGCATGGTTTTGTTTCTGAGCGGGGAAGATGCCGCGGCTCCCTTGAAATCCCTGGGAGTCGCGGCTTCTTCCCCGCTCAGAAACAAAACCATGCTGCCGTGTCGCGCTATCTCTGTTCGTAAAATTGCCAAATGGTGTTCAAATTCAACGATTTTGGTATTTTTGGAAACTAGAAAGCTTCCTCTACAACTCTTCCGCAGGTTGTAACCATGTTGTAACGGAAAAAATTGCACAATCTTTGAAAATACCTGGCAGGAACCCGGAATTTTACAACACCGAAATTTGAGCACTTTTGTTACTCGGATGGTTTAAGAGTTTTACCCGACGAAAAGTTGGGATCATTATACATGTGTGGAAGCGCGCATTCTTCAGCTTTGCACCATAGTGAACCGCATCAAAAACCGTCGCTTTGTTCAGAAGAAATTTAATTTTCTGTGGGCGTCGCACCGCGGTACCCACAGAAAATACACACCATGCAGTGCAGCGTTCTTTTCTCTTCACTCTTTTCTGCCCGAAAAGATCATGGCGACAAGTGAATGCAACGGCTTCACTTTTCTTCGCTGCGCTGGATGAGCGAGGCTCACTCTATAAAGCTCGTTGGCCGAAGCACACAACAAAATACTTGCAGAGTAAAATGGGTGAAGATTGCATGGGATATAGGTGCTCCAAATGTTTTGCCAATGCGCATCTTCGCGGCGCCGTGGCCATAAAGGTGTTGAACTTGCAAATGGTGGCAGCGTTGATCTCGGTGGCAGAGCTCTCAGAGTTGATCTCAACAGGTGGCAGAGCAAATTGAAAAAGAGGACGGTCCCAATGTTTTGTAGTGAACATTTTGTAGCAAAAGTCTCAGAAAGTGTTGGACCAGCATTTTCAACAGAGATGCGCCGTGGCCGATGTTTTCGGGTGTTTATTTATGAGATGACTGTCATGGGACGAAACATTGCTGTTCATGGGACGAAGCATGTTTATTCATGGGACGAAGCATTGATGCAGGTCTGTACCGCAATTGCAGATCACAGGAAAGTTGAAGAATGGGTTGAAGTATAAAAAAGTACAAAAAAAGTATATAAAGTGAATCCTCCTGCCCCAAGAAAATAATGACAGGAATTTTTCATGATTTCCAACTGTGTTTACTTCAGGGCCCCCTTTTTCAATTCTGTCGAGATTGATGTATTCGGGATTTTTGCGAATGATGTCATTTTCCGGAACGCATTTCTGGGAAATTAGAAAGAAAACTTGGAATAATCTCTTTCCAGGGAGTTATTCGTTACCTTTTTCAATTCCACTGATTGTCGATTTTTCGCACAATTTTTTCGCCTTCGGCATCACTCTTCCTCG
>JASGXE010017115.1:0-10055 GCA_030068105.1 Sinentomon sp. SZTP_YWyxl
CATCCACAACCCTTCCCTTGCCAGTAATTTCAGCGGCTACTCACACTTGCCTCTCGTTATGACACTGTCTGAATTCCATGCAAATTCTGGTCAATGTGACTTTGTGAGTTTGTACAGGCAATAATTGTATCGACAAAATTTTTGTTAGCACCAATAAAGAATTTGAGCACAGCCACATGTCTCAAACCTTAAAAGTTTCAATCATAATTTTTGCTGTTAATTTCAAATGGACAATGGCGCACATCCAAAAGAACTTAAGGAGGCCAGTGGACAACATGTCAGTAAAGCATTATTTTCTACTCGCACAGAAAAATCAAATCAAACCTATCTTAAGAGAACAGTGTAAAATATATGCTTGATCCATCCAGTAAAGGCTGCAACCAAAAGGTTGGGAATTTTAATTCCAAAGTTAACAGCAACAGGGATACATCAAAAAAGTTCTTGGAAACGCGAAGATCGGCCATTTTCCAAAACGAAGATTAATCGGCGGATCGCCTAGATCGGCGGATCGACGAGTGGTATGGTTGACCTTGTCATTAGCACTACCTATCGATATAAATTCAAAATGTTTGTGGTCAACTAGCTCACCATTCGTCGATCCGCGGATCGATTTATCTTCGTTTTGGAAATCGGCCGCATATCTCAAACATGCAAGCAGGCAAAAACAATGTCTAGCACTCCCAGTTTAACCGGCTCACCTTATGATGTGGTTGATGACAATCGGATCCGGAGGAAGCAGATGTGGATTGAGCCTCTGTGGAATTTCGGCAAACTTGATCCTCTGGGAGCTGAAAATTTGCTCAAGATACTTGTCGCAGTTTATATATTCTCTCTCGTGCACGTCCTGCAAGTGGTGAGTCTTGATGTACTGCCAGAGTCCTGTGATGATCACGGGACGAGTCTGGGTGTGGATCCCCAGCAGACGTGCTAATCTTGGCTCAAGCTTGAACTGAAGAGGTTGATAATCCAGGAGCAGTAGAATGGTGCAGCGGACGTTCTTGTCACCAGGCCGTTTGACCTGAAAGCAATTTAAATTTTCTTAACAAGTGATCAGCAAACAGCCAGTCAGGTAGTTTGGGTCTAATGAAATTGCAAGTGAAGTTACCATGCAAAGCATCATGACTTCCGGCAACAAACCTTGGGTGATCTTTTCTTGCCAATTTCCTCCGTTTTCTGGTGCAGATTGGTGATTTTCTTCATTTGGGAGTGTCCAAGAATGACATTCCAACAGTATCTATGTCTCTGATCACTCAACATCAACTTTCTGACGTTGACTGTGTTTGACTGGGAAATCGTTAAGAGGATGACTAGAATGAGTTCCGTTCGCTATCATATCATGAGTGTCCGGTGGCGCTAAAGGTTTTTTTTTTGTTCCGATCCTCGGTCCAGGTTCCCCCACTTTGCACTGTGCTCCAGTGAGCAGTTGTGCATGTCTTGCAGCTCTATGAAGAAAAATAATGCAGTCTATCTGATGTTGAAAACCCCAAATTGTGCAGATGTTCAATACCATTCTGACAACAAATCATCACTCACGGTGATGAAAATTATTTGTTTTGTTACCTGTATAAAAATATCAAACAATTCTAGCGCCTTGGAAGGGATGCTCAGAAGATGTCGAAAATCCATCGAAGAGGAGATGGATCAAGGAATGGAAGTGACGAAAGGACATTTTTGGACAAAAAATTGGCATGCTCATGGGACTGTCCTTTTCCTTTTTAAAAAACCTTCCCCTTGTTTGCTGAGCGACAACCATAAAATGCAATTAAATTTGACATTTCATTCAGCAAGATGCGTGTCCTTTTCAGGCACAGAGATATTGCCGAGGTCTATTTATGAGCTCTTCTATTTGCGTTTGAAAAAGATCCATCTTTTTTTTTTTTTGAGGGGACAAGAAATTTGCACCCACATGGCGGATTTTTTACCAAGATTTAACAAAGTAATGATAACAGAACATACCTGGAATCCGTCAGTCTCCTGTGTGGTCGGAGTTCTGTGCCACTCGACAAGGTGGTTGTCAGGTCCGTAGAGATCTTTGTCCAGCTCAATCACCAGGCTTTTGAAGAATGAGGAAAACTTCCGCTTTGTCTGCAATAATTTAATTTGCAACAACAGCAAATCCGGTTACCCGATTTCAGCAAATCGGGTAACCGGAGCACATCTTTGACCACTGAAATCTGAATGTTCCCCTTCAATTGTCAAACAGTCTGTGCCATTTTTTCCCTACACCAGTCTGATCCTAAGATCTGATGAAGCTATAGATTTTCTAAGCAATAGATCTGACAGCCTGAGATCTGACGAAGCTATAGGTAGATCTGGCTTCCTCTGATATCTGGTTCAATCCAGGCACAATGAAACATCAGACAATATTCTAAAACGATGACCAAAATACAATTTTCAACGAAAGAACGAAATCGGTTGCTTACATCTATGTTCCCAACAAAAAAATGTTTCAGGATCTCATGCTTTGCCTGCTTACCTATATTCTTTATCTGTGTCAATGGAGGAATCCCGACTTGACACATCAAAAAAAAAAAAAAAAAAAAAAAAGAAAGCGACAGCACCAGACTTTTAACATCTCGTTGGGTGGAAGAGAGCCAAATCTGCATGCAGAAATCAAGAGTTTTCAGGCAGAGACGACGCATCTGATCAAACAGACTAAATTGATCAGAACAACAGGAACTGAGGCATTAATGTGGAGGGCTCGCTGAACAAGAATCACCAAACTTCAACAGATGCAACATGAATCATTGCAAGCACGTAGAGATGCACAGGGATGGCCTGAGTTGTTTTATTTTATTTTTGAGCAGGTGGTTTGTGCAGAAGCAGTGAAAAAGGCATTCCACTCCACATTACCGTGGTTCAAGTTTTGTTGTTTCAAGATGGCCATCGAAGCCGGTGAAATGTGGCCAGGGAATTCCCATAGTCCATCAGCAATATTGATTTGTGTGTACGTTGCCCAGCATCACAGTTTCAAGGAAAAAAAGAAGTTTCAAGGGAAATTATCCAAAATATCATATGATTTTTTGTTTTGAAGGGAAAGTATCCATATTATTTTTTGTTTTGAAGGGAAATTATCCAAGATATCATAGGCTTAAACTCTATCGAGTCGAATCTGAGATGTCTGCAAAAAGCAAAACATACTTTCCCTTAAGTGCACAAAAGCAAAAGAAAAGGAGCGAAATATGCAAAAGTGCGGGCAGGCGTATTCTAAAAGCTCTCCTCCTACCTTTGTTGGATCACCTTTGGAGTCCTCCAACAGCCGACCTTCAACTCTCAACTCCCAAGATGAGACACTGCCTTCTTCACACATTGTCGGATCTTTTGCAGGATAAAATGTGTTCGAGATGAATATGCGGAGCTTACGCTTCTGCTTCATAGGCCTCTTCAATGCCTCCTGCATGGGAAAAAAGAAAACATCAAAACAAAAACTTGTTCACAAAAAAGAGAACTTGTTCATGAGAAGTAGAACTAAAACAGTAGGTAGGCACTGCAACAAAACTCAAAGTTGACAATCGATCCATTCTTCGGATCAGAATTCTGCCCAATCATTCTGTAGATTTGGATTGGACCATTCTTGCAAGCCCTGATGACTTACATCTGAAGAAGCAAACTCACTCATATCCAAATACAATTTTTCATGACCCGAAACACTGTCAAATCGGTATCAATGTGGAACAAGGACCAGGAGTACCAAGCAGGAAATACATGATCAGTAAAACACTTTCCACGATCTCCGTGGCAATGTGCTTTCCGGATTTGCTCCCTTTGCCGTCCCCATCTACACCATTCTGTAGTGAGTGTGTTGTTCAAATAGCATCTTGTTAGGAGTAAAAAACTAATCTGTTCAAATGGCATCTAGTTAGGAGAAGAAAACTGAGCGTCAGCCAAGATTTCCAAGAAAGGATGAACAGGTGCGAGTCAAGCTCAAGGCAAAGCCCATCATGCACAACTCAACAGCTGTGAATGAAGAAAAAATGAACAAATAGGTGGAGTATATGCTGTTGATAGCAGGTCAGCCCTGCTTACGATGGAAGGTCAGGTCAATACAATGGTGTGAGTGGTTATAATGAATACCAATGCCCAAATCAAACCTGAATGTCTAAACGCTTCCTCAGAATCGTTGCATCGAGCTTTCTTTCAAATGCCAGAAGATCCATGTATGCTTGTGATTCAGGTACAAGATCCCTGACCTTCTGAGGTAAGATCTTGTCTGCAAGCCTTTTCTTCTTCTTAGGCGGAGCACTGACAATGGTGCTGCTGTTGCTTGTTGTGTTGCCCATCGAAGTTGGTTGCCTTGGGTTGAAAGGGTGAAAAAAACAACACTGATGAAGTTGTTGGGAAGAATAGAACTAATTGACTGCCCACCTCTTTCTATCGATCCTTCCATCTCTCCATCAACACCTCCCACCCTCACCCCCTTTCTTGTGGCTCTCCCCAACATTTCCCTCCTCTCTTCCACTGGATATGCTACATAGTCGTATCTTTGCCAAAGAGGCCTGGGTACCTGTCCAGAATTTATTGATATCCAGAATGACTTCCTTTGACTTTTTTGCCCAGCGTTCTGAGAAGGTTGGGCATACAGGGGATATGGGAAAGGGTTGCAGTGGACAAGTTCATTCTCTGAGATGGCGGTGCTTTTAATTGCTGTGGACTCATTCAATAATTGCTGTGGGCTTACTGTCTCCTTCTATCTCAAACGTTTTTGCTAGTTTTGCTTGTATACTTTTACCAGTTTAAACATATAGCCTAGGTACCTAATTCGAGCAACATTTTGCCGCTTTCATGCCAAATTCATAGAAACTGGCAACATGTGATTATCTTCATCATAACCACAAACCATTTGAGGTTGAAAAAAAAAATAAAATTCTCAAAGTTTTCCAGGAATAAACAGATATTTTAGGGAATGTTTATAAAATCTCCGGGAATATTTCCAACATTTTGTTATTTTATATTCAAACGTTAATATTTCTCTGCATGTACAGCTGCTCTAGCAGGGTCAAAAGGAAATATGATGCTGCAACATTGTCAGTGCTAACCCTTTCTGTGGGGTTGCTGGTCGGACATCAGCGGGAGGACGTTTGGTGGCACCTGATGACGGAATAGTTGGACCACGGTTTTGGCCATATACCACAGGCTGTTGAGGGCGCTGTCCTGCTGGATTTGGAACTGGTTGATTTCCAGGAGTATCCGCTCCCAAATTGGGCCGCTAGAATAGATTTTAAAAGAAAAGAGAGTGCAGTGAATACTTGTTTGTAGTAGGTACGGATTTCCATCATAAAAGGATTCCAAAAAATTTCACCAGGGGAATGGAAAAATGGCAGGGTTGGGAACAGGAGTGGGAGTTATCTAACCCTCTCTAAAGAAACAGTCTGGCAGCTCTCACGTGGGAGCTTCAGTCAGACTACTTTTCTCGTATCAGCGTTGCCAACATCAAAAATACCCAAAGGAATGCAGAAAAAAGTGAATTTCGTATCGCTGGCTGAGAACAAATGGCTGACATTGTTGCAGTTGACGAAACCTTGTCGGGTGAAGAAAGAAAAGACATTAGCCAGCAGACCAGACAATCATTTTATAAATGAAAAGAACACTGCACTAAGGACTTTCACGGCCTTTTGTCTTGCCTTTTCACCTCTCGGCCCATTTAATAAGTCAACCACTGATTTCAAGTTCCAGAAAGAAGAGAAGTGACCCACCATCATTTTTACATCACCAATCTTTCAATAGAATGTATAGGCCTATTGGTGCTCAGGGTTGCAAATAGTTGAGAACACAGCCACTCTTTTCGATTGCATAGGATGATCCACAGATGGAAGCAGGTAGGCAGTTTTCTTATCCCATGTGAACCCTACCTACACCAGTTATGGTTAACTTAGATGCTTAGTAGAGTTTTGTCAAATTGTTATAGCCACATGGTAACAGATTTGTGCCCAACTCTAAAATGCATTTTTTTTCTCACAAACACATTGACCAGATTTGATCAACCTGTGAGAGCCAATAAAAAGCATCATCACTCATTCACTCACCACGAACAGGAAAATGAAGGATGGTATGACAATGACGCAGAAAGAAATAAGTCTTGTATCCCCGCCACTGCAAATTACAACCATGCATTGCACGACTGTTGGCTTTGGTGAGAGGGAATTTGGTGATAGGCCTACTGCAATATTTCACCACAACCAAAGTCTGTTAAAAGCAGCAAGTTTATTGGTGAAAAGGAGCCCCACTTCACTTCGGTGCAACAGTGTATGGAATTACCTATTGCATGATGAAGATCAAATTTCAATATTGATGAATGAGATTGGTGCATCAGACAATCTTCGCAGCAAGGTGCATTTCTTCTCCATTCTGATAGCTCATCTTGAATTTTCAGATCAAATCTCATTTAATATCCACTCTAAAATGTTTTCCAAGTCAAACTTACGACATAGTTTTGGTTTCCATATGTTCTCATCGGAGCACCAACTGGAGCAGAAAATCTTGGTGGTGTGGAGGGGTTCATTTGTGGTCCTTGTGAAACCGGTTTAACAGGCGTCGACATCATGAATTGCTCAGGCCCTTATTTTAGCATACCCTGATAAGATAAAGAAAATGGCTGAGAAGTTCATAAGTTAGGTACGTCAATTGTTGACTGTGCACCTGTTGATGACTTGTAACGAGAAGCCTCCTGGAAATGCCTCTGGAATTTCCAGGAAATTGCCTCCGGAATTTCCTGGAAAAACCTCTTGGAAATGCAAATCAGCAAAAAATTCATTTTCCGGAACTTGTGACATGTCGATTTTCGTGTCAATCTATTTTTTTTCTTTTCTATTCCTATTTTAGGTGGGCTGGGGGGTTGACTGAAACACTGTTTCGTTGAGGGAAGACTTTCCCATAATTTGGAGTTGGAAGAAAGAAGGTGTACTCCCGGAAAATGTGCAAGCCAATCAATTTGGACCTGAAGCTCTGATAAAATAAAGTTTCTTAAGAGTTGGTGGTTTGATGTACCAAGAGCTGATAATCAAGAGAGTGGTGAGTGGTTTTGGACCCCTTATGTTGGCTCAATGAAGGAAGGAGCCTGGTCAAGACAATGGGTACAAGGAGCATCAAGTGTAACTTTGGAGTATAGTTTGTACCCAGGCTTTTGGGGCATTGAACATCAAGCAGAATAATTTCACCTGAACTCTGCATACCAGGAGAGAAGTAATGTCCGTTTGTGAAATGAACAGTCCAAATCATTGGGTGCATTTGTGGCAGGTGATTTGGTGGGAGAGGAGTCCAACGGCGAGTTCAAGTTTGTAGAGAGAGAAGAACATTTGCAAAGGAAGCAGTGGAAGTGTACCTACATGGGCTGGCGGAATATCAGGATATGAACAATATTCAATGTTCTCTTTTAAAGACTCTATTTCTTTCCTGACACTGTTCTGTATGTAAGGATAAAACCTTCTCTTTAACATTTGTTTTCTTTGTTTGTTCTCATCGTACGAGTAGCCGTCATCATCATCATGTACGAGTAGCCTACACACAATGACACAAAATTGAATTTATTCACAAATGCTCGTTTCCGATGTCACAAGACAAAAGTAACCCTGAAAAAAATCGCCCCCTTGTGGTGAGCTTTCTTTCTGGTCTTCAACTTTGGATTGCTGTGGGAAAGCCTCTTGTTCCGGTTAAGTTAAAGGTCTTCCCAAAATCAATGGACCTACATGGTTAAAAATATACCTACCTATGTTGCATATCTAAAACAAACATCACTTAAACAATCTGTTTTAAACAAGTCGTGGTTGTTTAAACATGTTTAAAACAGATTGTTTTAAACAGAATGTTTTAAACAGAACAATCCTGCGTGTTTCTTTTGACGAAGTAGCCACAAACCAGGTGTGAACAGAAACAAAACAAACCAGGTTTTACATGCATTTAAAATCAGCGAGCTGCGAGAGTCAAGCGAATTTCACCAGCAAAGCAAGTCATTTTTCGACGGCCATTTGGCGTGCCATGCCATTGGTCGAATGCGATTTGCGAATGATGAATGAATGACACCAAAACATTGAATCAATTCATTCAACTCTGAGACAGTCAATGGATTAATTGAATTTTGCTCGAAAAATGGTTAGCTCAATTTCCAAGATGAGAAACACAGTGAAAATCTCCACAAAAACCGGAAACAAAGAACAAAAAAATTCTGCCGGAAAAACAAACGGAAAAACCGCGAACTGTGGAGCCGGATCCACGAAAAAACCGCAACCCGCGAAACCTGAAATTTACCCGCGGGGAAGCTCAAAAACCAGCGGAATTTCGCGGGAAAACCCACGATCTGGCAACACTGATTAGACTTAAAAAAACTTAATCTATCCATTAAACTTAAAAAATAAGGTGAACTAAACTTTTAAGTTCATGGGATTTTAGTTCACGGGATATTTCCAATTTAATAAGGACCCTGCAGATTTCCCTTCTTTTTCACTGTTTATATAACAATTGTACAGTCTTTGAACAATATCAAACACTTTTAACATACAGAGTGGATATTTTAAAAGTATCACTCTTATCAGATTTCAGTGAGCTCACATCAAAAATCTCGTTTTCATCGACAGTACCTTTTCACACAAATTCGACAACAGAGTTCGACTGTGTAAATCCTCCTTAGTGAGTCATAATCTCGCGCAACATGCTTGAACTCCAAACTTGCATCCACAAGAAATATTTTGCATTTTCAAGTGGGACCATATCACCGAAACACGTGTTCAGCTATCGGAAAAGTTTTCCACAATGAATGTTGTTCAATTTGACCGGCCAATGAATGCTGCATTAATTTTTCCAATCATAGCACGCGCGAAGCCAGCGACAAGTTCGAAATGAATTGCCGCAATGAACACGTGCATGCAGGTGAGGATGTAGACCAAAAATCGAAGCGTCCGCGACCTGAGTGAGTCGAGTAAATTGAGGTTCGAGCAGAGCACAGGGTGTTACAATAAACCCTTCTCAGTTCGAATTACGAATGACAAGCTCGTTTTGCCCGAATGAGCCCATTTTACTTCAAAAACACGACTCACTGGTTCAAAGAATCATAATGAATGGGCAGAATTCAACAAAATTTCTGCCTGTTGCGGAAAAGATTCTTATTGTCAACGGCGTTGCATGGTCGCGGTGTTGAAGTTGCGCCAACGTGATTCAGATGCCATAACACAGGGCAGGGTGCAAGGCCAAGGAAAGGCTTGCAAAAATTTAGCACACAAGTCACCAATCTGTGCCTCGCCATTTGCAAATAAATGTGTAAAAATTCAATAGGCCAAAAATAGGTAAAGATGAAATTGGTTAAACTTTACAATCGGCAACTATCGCCGCATCTTGAGTCGCAGCATCATCAACCGCCGCACGTCAATCCGCCCTATCTCCAGCCACCGCGTCCGCTCATCTCGTGATGTGTTTTCTGCCATTATTACGCAGTCGTTCAAAGAAAAAAAGTATCTCAAAAAACCGAGTGAGTGCAAGAAAGCAAGCAAGAATTACTCGTGATTCAAATACTTAACTCCTTGGATCAGTCGAGACCTTGCTAGGCTGATTGTACTGAGAGACAACCTGAGATCCAAACTAGTTTGTAAACCATTTAACCTGAACCTGATTAGGAGAGTAAAGGAACTCTCCTGTTTAGTGGATGAATCATTGAAAAGTGCCAAGCGGTCATACTTCTTAAATCGAGTTGCACATGCAGTAAATTCACGCCAGCTTTGGCAAATTATGTCCCTTGCTGTTAATCAGAAAACTGCAGACAGCAATCCAATTGCTGTTAAAAACAGTGATGGGGAGATAGTGACAAGCTTTGAGGCTGTCGCCGATATCTTTCAAATGATATTTTTGCGAGAAGTGCAATTAAATACTTATGGAATACTTGCAACAAACCCAATTACTCCTGTAGCCTGGAATTCATATAGTTTGTTTTTGCACCCTGTTACTTTTCAAGAAGTTTGTAACCTAATTTTCAGCTTAAAAAATTCCTCTCCAATTCTTGTGGTCTTTCTGCATGTATGCTTAAGTCGTGCTGATATTGTGCTTTTGGATTTGCATTAATTTTTGTTTTTTTC
>JASGXE010017116.1:0-16673 GCA_030068105.1 Sinentomon sp. SZTP_YWyxl
TTCCGTTGTGGCATCCCTTTCAACATACACAGAAATTTGAAGATACAATTATTGATTTTGGTGAAACGAAGCAGAAAACAAAGAAATCAGAAGAAAAAAACACGGCAGAGTCATTTTATAAGCTGAGAGAAAAAAAAGAAAGAAAATGGCAAAAATAAAATAAAAATGGGATAAAAATAAAAAGCCCTTTCAAAGCTCAAAGCAAATACAATCTGGAGATCAGAATGAAAGCCAGAATGAGGATGGAGATCAGGTGATCAGAATGAAATGTCAACATTCAAATTGCACATTTTTGTCATAAAACCTGTTGAAAATGAAATTGATCACAAATCATCTCAAACCTTTAAAAACATTCTCACTTCGCCGTAAAATCTTTCCAAATGGGACTGTTTTGCCAAGAATCCTTTCACCTTTCATGATGATTCAGACTTATGGGAAACAAAACCTTCAAAAATTCAACGTATTACTCACCTTATCATAGATCCTTTCAAAATTCTCGACCATCTTCTGCCATTGGCTCGTATTGTCATCAAAACTTAATTCACCGTCGATTGCTGGGAGAGGAGTCAATGGCTTGTGACCAGGTTCTACAGACCTGCAGCGGAATCTATGCTGGGACCTTTCTGTTGCAAGCTGCATTCTCAGAACCTAATAAAGAAAAGGATGTGGCCATGATGGCAACTTGGCACAATTGGCCTAACCAACTAGGTGTAAAAAGAAAAACAATTATTGAGCACACATACAATATCCCTTGAGAAAGACTGTTTAAAGTCATTCCAATTCCAAAAAATTGGGTACAGCAAGGGAGATGTTTAATTCAGTGATCTGCTTCAATGAGACTTTGAATGAAAGCTCCTAACCAGTGCCAAAATTTAATGCGTTCAACAAATTTGCTAACAATTTCCAACCACTCCAGGGACTGCTGCACTCAGCAGGCACACAAAACTCACCACACCTCACCCAATAAATTAGCATTGCTCCCATTTTCCCAGGTGGAGGGCCTTCTGGCCTGATTTTTCAGGTTTTTTCATGGCAACTGCACCCTGTCTGTGCTTGGTCTTGAAATCAAATGCAGGTCTGAAATTCTCCAAGCACTGAACTTGAGACCCTTCAGAAAGAAGCCACCGAAATCAAAATGTGTCAGGCTTAAAATGGCATCCGGCTCCCATCTTGTGGCCATCCATCGTGTATGAGTCAAGTGACAACAAGAGAGCTGAATAAAGAAGTCTTGGTCTCATGAGTTCATTTATGGGAAAGGGATAGTCATACCTGCTTTTTTAACCGAGAAATAGGCAGGGGGTAGAGCTATCCAATCCAGAGACATCATTGATTCAGTGAGTTGTTTAGGTTAATTAGGGTTGGAACCTATTTTTTTTTTACCAAAATCTAGGCCCTAAATCAATTTAAATTCAATGACCAAAATTTTGAAAGCATAACTCTAATTGACAAACCTGCAAGTCTCCTTCATATTCCTCAAGTTTTCCCTTCAAGATTTCACCTTCAAGGGCAAGCAATCTATTTTGTTCACGGATATCATTTTCAATGAGCGTATCACAACTCCAATTTTCATCGGCAAAAAGAATCGGCCCATATCCCTGAAATGTGAAAACATTCATAGGTCTGAGTTGAACATTGAAGATGATGGCGAATGACAGGAACCGCACTAAAAAATGCAGAGGACACCGAGGCCAAACCTGAGGTATTTATACCTAGGCCTATGCTTCTTCTTACTTTAACTTAGGGGCTTGAAATTGATTTGCAAGTTTTTATGAACCATTATTTTTCTTGCACTCGTATCTTTGGTCTGATGTTCAATTTCCAATTCCAGGAGGGGGTGTGTCCCCCTTTTCCTCCACAATATTTTGACTGCACCTCGAATTTTCGTCCGCATGTTGAGCAGCCTTTGTCCCAAAAACATGGCTTATGACAGCTGCTGAAAATCGAACATTCGGGAAGCGGACAGAAATGTGAACGTTCGTTTCGTCACGATCGGTTGAGCGGGTTTGAAATGGTTTTTCCTCAAATTTGTTGTGGCTTACCATTTAAAGCACTTGGTGGGCACAAGGGTAGGTAATTTATGTGTTGAAAGTGTTCGATAATGTTCAAAAACTGTAAAATTTTAATTCAACGGTGAAAAGGACAAGAAATCGGGCAGGTCGGGTGGAAACTGAGGTAGGGTAAACTGATGTGTTTTATGATTTTTTCATTTTTGGGAAATTCCTGTAATTTGTTGCATCCAGCAGGGGCGACTGCAGGAACCATTTTCCGAAAATTCCAAGGCATTATAATCGTTACGCAGGTTCAAAAATGCAATAACCTAATTAGGTTTTAATTTTGATAGGCCTACCTACTTACCCATGGGTTTCAATTTAGTCTGTGTGAATCTTGTCGGCCAGAAAAACTTTCAAGACCTATGCACTGAGTGAGGAACGGCGACAAAATCCAGTCGAAGGAAGGTATTTGTAATGCTTGCCTCCAGGTTTTTAGGCAAATCTGGCCATATTTCTGTTGAAATGGCCAAATTTAACCAACATCTCGGAGTCAAGCTTGCTAAACAGATCTTGCCACTGACTAAATGACTTTTTTTCATCAGTGATGATGGATACAGATGAGGGAAAATTCTCACACGAGTCAGTTGAGATTAATCACCTGATCTTGAAGTTTCGTCCTCAGCAAGTTGAATCTCTCCTCGAGTTTCCTGCACATCGCTGTCAAATTATCCTTTTCCGTCTTTTGCTTGTTGAGTTCCTTTGCCAAAATCAGGAGGGCATCTGATTTGCTTTGTAGCTTCTGTCTGAGAACACAATTCTGGAAATATCATGAAAACGACAAGCAGTGGACAAATGCTGTAGGTAGGTAACTAATGGCAAATATTCAACCATGATAAGAGAGCAAGAAAAAAATAACCATGCAACTCGAAGCACTAAGCAGGTGGTTATTCGCACATCAGGATGCATTCCTGCTGATCAACTTACACAGTAGGTACCTACATCTCGCCAACTAGACATTAGACGGGGTCCAAGGCGGCAAAAAGTCGTTTGGAACCCTGGCGCACGGATTTTGGAGCCTGGTCAAATTTTGGTTGATGAGCTTTTTTTGCTCGTCAGCTTTCTTTTGCTGGCCAGCCCGTTACGGTCCCTGTCAAAAAATCCAAAAAGTTTACTCCGCTCGCCGATCTGCATGTCTTTCCATCCCGAACGAAAGTTGGAGAGCTTTTTTTTTTGCTCTCCAGCCCAATTTCGATCCCAGTCGGCCCACAATGGTCCCAGGATCAATGCTCCCGACTTTTTGCAGTCCTGGACGGGTCTATGTTTTGGCACCACTTGTCCACTGGAGCACAAGGAAAACACATGAGGTCTTGTGGAGGTGGACCAACAAAATGCATTTTCATGCATTTGTCCAAAGAGAAGCTGGCAAATGTCAAATTAATGTTCTTTGTACTTTGGGCGGGGTGTGTGATTTGTCGCCCCTGCCTTTGATACCATTGCTTTTCAAATTTCTTTCGATAAACAGAGTGCATCAATGTGGCAGTGAATGGTGTGTCTGGTCCAGCATTTCTATTCTCGCAACCTCTCATAACTGGCACAAATATTTATTGTGTCATTTCGGTTTTTAATTTGTTTTTGTTCTCGCTTTTAAATTTTGTTTTGAAGACGAAATTTTGTTTTCATCCATGTGGCACAACCAAAAATTCATCTCAAGTATAAAAATAAGCATTTGCAAACCTCATTTTGCAGCATATCTATTTCACCAGGAGGATTTCGCTTCACATCCTTTTCATCTTCTAATGCCATCACATCTCTGATGTAACCAACAGGTCAAGCAGAAACATCCAGTTGATCAAAGGAATCTTGCTTCTGAGTCACATTGGCCTTCCAGCAATGATGCTTTAGCAAACATAATTGCTAAGAAAGCTTCAGCTCAGTTGGAAACTGGAGGAGAAAGAAAGCCATGAACCTATAGGTGGGCCTGCCATACCATCCATGTACCAACATGAAAAAAATGTGCAATAATTGCAGAATAATTTAAATGCACACAAAGAAATAAAAAATCATGTCATGATGAAATCGGCAGGCATGGTAATTAGGCGAATGATTTTTGCAAAAATGGCCCACTGTTGTGACCAGTGTTAGGTACCTAATTTATTTAGGGAACAAATTTGATCTTTAACTCAGGCCACATAAACGGTCGCATGCACCAAAGCCACTAACCCTAACCCTAAGCTTGAAAAAAGTCAATTCCATATTCAGATCCACCTCTTTCAACGATAGAAATGAAATACTGTTATGCAAAGAGGTCAAATTTTCCAACAGAATTCTTTCCATTATATAGATATTTTAAATGTATAGAATTCTCTTGGAAAATTTGATTTCTATGCACAACTGTATTCCTTTTCCATCGTTGGGAAATGTGCATCTGAACATGGAATTTACTTTTTTCAAGCGGTTACGGTTAGTGGCTTTGGTGCATACGACCAAAGTCTGTGTAACAGCATCAACAATACGTAGGTCATCCCAGAGTAGTCTGCAACCATTCTGTGACAGGGTCTTCCTGGCGTGTCTGAAGTTTAATTTTCTGTTTAAAATGATGGCCTGTCTTTCCTCTTTCAGATGCGACTTGTAAATTTAGGATTTCTAAGATTTCTGGCTTTCTGCGTTGAAATTGGAGAAGGCTGATTTCACCTGAGCCAAGAAAACATGCGATTTTCAAATTGATCATGTCAGATTTTATGTTTTGACACGCATCAAACTTGGGGAAAATGGGACCACGATCAATAATGTTCTCATTAGCGTGTATGGCGAGGACATCTGTTCTATTGCAGTATTGCAGATTGGATCAGCCAATTCGAGGCTGGCCAGGAGACCGTTGAACATGCACCACGTTGGGGTCACAGTCAAAACAGATTGTGAACAACCAAACAATTGCAGTTGTCCAGGGGATAATCGCGGATCATACAAATGCAAAGTGGAGTGGCAACATTGTGTCTGAGACTTGTTTATTAAACAATGGTACTGTTGGCAGAATGCTATGCTTCAGTGGTGCTTCCAAAAGTTGTCTCTAAGTCCAAAAACAACAACCAAAAGGAGGCACCACCCGCACTCTGCTGCTGCATGACAATGCAGGGCCACACAAAACAGCTCTCGTAAGGCAATTTCTCCCAGAGAATAAAATTACTGAACTGGCTCATCCACCCGACAGTCCCGACCTGGCCCCACACGATTTTTGGATTTTTCCAAAAATCAAATCTGGGATTGAAGGAAAGCCTTTCACCCGGATCCAAAATCTTTCAAAAGCCATAAAATCACAACTAAAGGCTATCCCTCAATCTAAAGACTGCCAAGCCATTGAATCATGGCATACAAGGCTGCAACGCTGCTTAGAAGTAAAGGGAGAATGCTTCTAAAGAATGTGACAGTAGCAGGTTGGATTCCTTTCTTTTTGTCGAAATAAAAAAGCAGTTGCAAAATACTCTGGGATGACTTACGTAACACCCAGACTCTTGAAAAAAATAGTGGAGTGTTTCTTTGGGTAGGTATCGACTAGGTGCCTAATCCAACCTGACCTAACCAAACCCAACCAACCGAACCTAACCTGACCTAACCTTTGTCTGACCAAACCTGGCCGCCTCAAATTCTGTGTATCTGGCATCTTCCGATGTCGCAAATCTGGCAACATCGCATTTAGCACT
This sequence comes from Sinentomon sp. SZTP_YWyxl, assembly GCA_030068105.1. Classification (NCBI taxonomy): domain Eukaryota; kingdom Metazoa; phylum Arthropoda; class Protura; order Sinentomata; family Sinentomidae; genus Sinentomon; species Sinentomon sp. SZTP_YWyxl. The sequence continues at coordinate 5,690 of JASGXE010017116.1, forward strand.
TTTTCGGATGCAAAATTAGACGCTCCAACAATTAGACGTTATTCCGGTTAGACGTTATTCCGATTAGACGTTATTCCGGTTAGACACTTTATTCCGGTTAGACGTTATTCCGGTTGGACATTCCTGTCAGACAAGGAACTGTTTATGTAACACTTTATCTCTTATGTGGCATGCTTCCCCAAAAAGCAAAACATTGTTAATCCAGGCCAGACAATTTTCTGATGTAGTTGTTAAAATAAATCAGAAAAATTAAGTTTAACCCCGATCACTATCCGGCGAAAGCTGTTATGATCGGGGGAACAAAGCAGGGCTTGCTCTGTTCCCAGTATGTGAGCCTAGGTGTTGTTAGGTGTAGTATGTCGATTCTAAAACGGAATTGATATGCCTTACCTGCCAAATATAGTAGGATATGTACAAAACGGGTGATTGCTAATATTTCTCTCTTTTTCTTTTTCCAAACTTGTGGTTGTGCTGCTTTTGCAACACTTACCCAAGATTTTACCTAGGGTCAGAAATTACCAACATGGTTATGCATTTTTGCTATTACTTGCTGTTTTCGTGGTGCTTCTATGTACTCTTGTGCGCTTTGCTGCTAACTGGCTCAATTTCACCAACTGATCGTTATGGGTGGCTGCTGCTTGGGCTATGTGCAACCGTAAGTTTGGTTCTTTCTACGTTATCATTTTTGTATGGAGTTGCTTTTCCTTGGGAAAATAAAATGTGAATTGCTATGCTTTGTAAATGTCAAAATGGAATTGGAAATACCCACTGAACAATATTTTTGTAATTGAAAATTACTTGAAAATGATATTAAAACAACACCAATAAAACAGTGGGGAAATAAAATGTAGAAAAAAAAATAAATTATTCCGGTTAGACGTTCGAAAAATTAGACGTTATTCCGGTTTGACATTCCGGTTAGACGTAAAATTAGACCTTGCACAAATTGACATTCTACGGGCGCACCCCCAACTGAGCTACTGTGACAGACCTGAATAGACTCGACTCAAGTAAGGTTAACGGCTTCTTTTCGCCAGATAGAAAGAAGAAACAAACGACAGAAATGATAAAAATAAAAAACAAAAATAACAACTTCCCTTCTACCCAAACAAAACAAAGAACAACTTTCCTTCTACCGAATCAGTCCATTCCAAGGGAACGATCCAGCCTCCTCCATTCCACCTGGTCAGTCCACACACTGCAGTGTTGCCACAAATCGGAAATCCTTCATCATTTGCTCAGCGTCAGATCAATCATTTTTTGCGCTAGGTATCGTCATTACACCTCCGTCATTCATTCTGTCATCTCCCGAGTTCGTCAGACATCCCACCACAGTTTTTCCAACTGTTCACCTTGACATTCGTCAATAATCTAAAGCAGGAAAAAACAAGAAAGAGAAAAACAAAGTATGAAGGAAGTAAGCAAAAGCAACTTCAAAAGAGGCAACTTTTGAAAAGAAAAAAGAAAAGAAATAAAGATGACAAAAAGAAAAACCAGAAAGAAATTAAGATGCAAGAAATGCGAATAAAATGAAAAACATGAGAACTTCCCCTTTTCAGTGCATCCACAACGAGGGAATGGTTTTAGTTCACGGTTCGCCTTGTGTCAGTCACGCGGCGAATTCCGACCAGTATTGCCAGACAGTTTTTTCATTTTGCGCAAGATTTTTTGCCCAAAAACCGCAAGATTTTTTTGTAATTTGCAAGAAAAATCGCAGGATAGGAATACTTGCTGTGGGATTCTGCACCGAATTTCGCAAAAAATTGCATCGCAGCATATTGGGGTTCACAACAATTTCTTTCTCATACAGTTTTGAAAGGGTCGCCGTAAAAACATCTTAAATTTGGGTCGCCGTAAAAAAAAATTTCGGAAGGCCGGTGTGATCAAGCGTGGATTGGTATCTTCCCTGCCTATCTGAACGCAATCCTAATAAAAAGGGCAATTCACCGCAACGTTGATTCAAGCCCCACAGTTAAAAACCCAAACCCCACCTTGCTAACGCATAGGTAGGTACCCCTATTTTCACAAAAAGTTGAATTTCCACTGGTATACTGCGATCACTACATTGCGCGGATTTTTTGCGACGTTAAAAAATAGATGTGGCCGTTAAAAAATAGACCGAACCTGTGGTTCCGCACAATTCGCGAAATTCCAAGAACACCCCTTTAAAACTTGAAACATCAAGAGGAGGTTCATGTAATAATTTTTGGTTAATATTCTGCAGAGACAGAATTCTGGAAAATTCATGCATTCCTTGAAAAGTGACTGTCAGCTTTTAATGCGACATTTGACCTGCTGGTTGCCCATGGTTGCTATTGTATCAAATAGCTATTTCACTCACGTTTGTCCTTCAGTACCTATGATCTGGACACACTGATCCTGCTGGAGTAGGTTGGTCCCAACCAAGTGAGCATTTTGCCGACAAAATGTCCACAGAATCGCAACTCCTTCCTTCTCAATTACTCGAAAAAAGAGCGCGACTCCAAAGGGAGAAAAGAATGGTTCCGATTGTTCTGAAAGCCGCCGCATCGACTGTCCAAAGCGAAAGCTCAGCCTTTTGGATTTCCTCCTCCTGCATTTTTTTTTAACTTTATTAAAATTGTCAGACAAAATTATTGCTCAAGAAATGACACTCTGTTCGTTTGAAAATGCCGAAATCATTGACCAATATTGACTGAAAACTGCAAGAAAGTCGCAAGATTATTATTCCTCAAAAGTAGCAAGGAAATTAGCAAGTCGCAAGACAAAATTTTTTTACGCAAGACACTCTCAAAAGTAGCAAGATCTTGCGAAAAAAGTTGCAAGGGGGACACACCGGTAGATAAACGTTTACTTGCTAGACTGGCTCAGAATGTGGAATTGATAGATTGAGCAGTCTAACAATGATGTGATCTGACAAACGCACAGTCTATCAAAAGCACAGTCTGAGACAAGCTCAGTCTAGCAAAATCACATCAACTTCATTAAGGGGGAACCCCGCCTAACGTACCCCGCATATTGAATTAGCTGTAACTTTTGAACCAGTGGACCAATTTTAGTGTAATTTGAAATGGAAACAACTGAAATGTGGCAGTCCTCATGGACCAATAGAAAAGATTGTATCTTTTTTTATTTCTCTTTTGGAGTTAAATATATGCTGCATAATTAGACATTGATATAACTATACTCAGGGCTGTGAGACAAAGTTGAGATTGTGGCATCTGGTACCTGAAAATGCCAGGAAAAAAATGTTCTCTTCGGATTTTTGATATCTGCCTTTGTTCCTAAGATATTTATATTTAGGCGGACAGCAAATGACAATTTTTCGCATTTTGCGTAAAAATTTTTGACTTTGGCAATGATAGCCTATACCTATAGATCTAACTTGAAAACGCTGCCTATTATAAAAAAATCCGACGAGAACATTTTTTGGGATAAGATTCACGCACTAGCATACCAAATTTCATACCTTTCTCTCAAAGGGTTCTCAAGTTATATCAATTTTTGTAATGGAAATTTTGGAAAAAATGAAGCCGAGAAAATGAAGTTTAAGATTGCGGAAAACTTGATTTTCCGCCATGAGATGCCTCCGCTTAAATTGCTCCTGCGAGAAAACCAAAGCAACTATTGACCTCTGGTTTTCAACAAAATGACCAGAAAGGCTGATCCTATCACATGAGCAAATAAAAAATTGCAAAATTTTGACCCTGAGGTGGGGTTCCCCCCTTAACCAAACCTAACCTGACCAAACCTAACCCAATTGCAGCCCCAGAAAGAGTTGCGAAGCGGTGGCAAACATGCCAAATGGCAAAAAGCGGTGGCAATGCAAAAATCCCAAAATTGATGACGTCACAATTTGAGACGATGTGATTGGCTGTTGCGAGCTCCTGGTCCGCGGAAGTGGATTGGAAATAAAATTATGCTTCCCCCCAGTGTTGCCAGATGATTTTTTAAAAACCCGCAAGATTTTTGTGAAAAACCAGCGGAAAAATCACAAGAAATCTAATACAATAATGTTCAAAAATTTTATTTGTTTTATTTTAAAAGTGAAGCCTCCAGATTGAAGCCTCAAAAAAGAAGCCTCCTGATTGAATGAATCAAACGGCCAGGAGACTTGACTCGCGAGGTGAATGACTTCTCTGTATGTACAGTGTCGAGAAAATTACTTGCACCACAATTTTCTGAAAAATCTCGGAAAACATCGCTGTTGGTTTTTTTCATGATTTCCAAAGACCTCTCCACCGTCGCCTCTGCCGCATCTTTCCAACGCATCCACCGCATCTCTGAATTGTCCAGCCGCATCTCAAAATGGAATTTTTTTTCAAGTGGATTTAGTTGGGTATTGGCAAAGTTTGATTGCGTTTGGTTTGGTGAAGTTTGATAAGGTCGAGGTCATGTTTCCTTGCGGTAAAGTCCTGTCTGCCGTCGCCTCCACTGCATCTTTCCAACGCATCCACCGCATCTCGGAATTGTCACAACCGCATCGCATCCACCGCATCTAGGAATTGTCACAGCCGCATCCACCGTATCTCAAAACAAAACTTCTCGATTTTTTCAAGTGGATTGGGTCGAGTACTGGTAAGATTAGAATGCGTAAAGTTTGGGTTTGGTGAAGTGGGATTAGGTCGAGGTTATGTTAGGTTCAGGTTGGGTTCGGTTATTTTTTTGCACATTTTTATTCGACTTGGGTACCTGCCAACGAAAGCTCACCGAACGTCAACCCGCCGGAACCACCAAGACCTCTGCCCAACCAATGCACAACTTGAAAAAAAACATTTACTTGAGATGCGGTGGATGCGGTGTCGACGATTCCGAGATCAGGTGGGAAGATGCGGTCGGACCTTGGAACCGTTGCCGATGGTTTTCCATCTCTGATTTGATGCCAAACCTCCACCTTTGAAAATCTCACATTTTGAATCCGAAATCGTGAAAATTTTCACATTTTTGTATGAAAGATCGAAAAATGGCACATGGTGAAAGTAATTTCCTCGCCACTTTTCGTCTGAGCAAACAGCGGCCATGCCCTGCAAACAGCGATGAGGAGGAGGCATGTCGCATGTGAGTTGTTTGAATGCCGAATCGGACCAATCGGACGAACATCTGACTGGTGGCCTTCCTCATTGTTGTCCGAGAATGCAAACGTCAAGCAAACGCGAGGGCGGCGGGGTGTTGGCGCCTGACGTGGAGTTTTCGATCAGTGTGTTTTTCACAATCATCATCATCAACTCCATGAAGTCGCACCTGCCCACCACCAACCAGCCACTGCATTCGGCTTGGCTTTGTGGTTGGTCAGTTTTGGTTGTCTTCGGCTTGGCTTTGTGGTTGGTCAGTTTTGGTTGAAGCTGGAAAATGTGCATGCGTGCCGATCGCCTTGCTCTCTTGAAAAAAAAACAAAACAAGGATGCAAGCAGTGCCGAGAAGAGAAGTTTGTCTTGCGTTCATGCAGAGATTGGTCCTCTCGACGCCTCCTCGGAAAAAATCCGCGCAACCAAAACCCAGAGAGGATTTCCATTCCTTGCGACACATGACCATTGCCAAGGGAAACCAAGATGCGCCAAGGGAAACGAAGATGCGATTCGGCTGGAGAAACGAAAGTGCTTTTCATGCTCAAATCGAATGGGCTTTGGAGGCAAGGCAGCCTGCTTGAATGTTTCAAAACGGCCTGCGTCATTCAGCGCAAATCAGTTGTGAACACGCGATTCACTGTTTGTTTCATCGCTGATTTTTTTTTTGTGGCGAATCTGCAGACTGCAAAGAGACAAACAAACTGAAGAAGGCGGGGAGCGGGAGAAAGAATGAAAGTGAGAGAAGGCAAGGTTGAACAAGCTTGAAAACTTTCGGGTCGGCAGCGCACAAATGACGGAAATGAGAAATGCGGGAAGCGCTGTGTCCACATTCCACAATGAATAAGGATTTGACAGGCCGTGGAGACATCCGAAAACTGCTGGGCACATCCGCAATTTCGCACAGAAAATTTTGTAGAGCACGTACCTTAGTGCGCCATTCTGAAACATGTGCATTTGGGACACTGACTTTCGAAGCATGTGGAAAGGAAACACTTCCAAAAAGGGAACCTCATGACCACCCCCTCTGCTGCTTCATGACGTCCCTCCCCCATCGGTCGAAAGGCCGCCTCTGCAGGGTGTTGGCCGCCTCCGCGACAGGGAGGCGGCGGAGGCGGACGCGTGACGAAAGCCGGCTCTGAGGCAAACAGAATCTCCTGTTTTGTTGTTTTTTCTTATTTCTTTGTTTTATTAATTTTTCTGTGCGTTGAAAATCGCCGCCGAATTGGACTTGCCCTTTGCAGGAACATGCAGATTGTGCAGTCAGTCAGGACCGCAAAATTATTAACGAGTCGATCATGAGACACATCCGTAAGCACCGGATCATCAACGGCGGGAAAAAGATGACAATCACCGCGAGCAACCAGACAACAACAAAGTGGACACTTTTGACAAGACTTTCAAATTCCGAGATTCGCTGCAAAACACACGAAAAGAGTGCATCGCGAAAGAAAAGCCCATGCATGCACAGAATGGGGCAAGGCGTTTGCCATCAATGTAGTAATGACAAAACACCGGTCACCCCGTTGATGAGAGAGACTTTTTGATTTGCCCAACTTGCTCAGAAAAATGCAGCATCGATTTTATTAAAACACATGCGCATTTCCTGAAAGCAACAAAAACAGGAAATTCAGCTTCCCTGCAAGATTTGCCCAGGGCCAACTTCGACTATGGCCCTCGGGCGAAATGGGAGCTGTGCAATCGACCCATGGGCCTGTTCCTATCAGGATGTGGGCATATTTATCTCAAGTTTAGGAACATGTTTGGTAGGCACAAAGAAGCACTTCTTCTAAAATGCAGGTAGGCAGTCCTAGGCCTTCTGCGGCCTGATTCCTGCCATGGGGAAATGCGGAGAATAGCAAACGGAAATTTTGCTTTCAAAACAGTTGCACAATTTAAAAAATGGGCAGGCACATAGAAAGGGTGTCACGTGGTCAGCATTAATTTGGCTTCGACTGTTCAAAAAGTGAGGGGTTCATGCTTCTTTGTGTCACAAATGCAACAATTGATTCATGTGTGGACACATAAAAATTACACATTCAGCATGCCTCAACGATCATCTGCGCACTCATCAATGGAGCAATGCATGCCGACAAGCGAAATTGTCATAAGGCCTGGCCTGTTTGAAAAAAAGAAGCGAGACATTGCTTGACAGGAAAATGTGGCGACCGATCGTCAAAACACGTTCGGACAGTCACAAGGCTTCACGCACAATGCAAACAGTTTGGTTTTGTGGCCGAGATCGTGGGGCGACAGAGAGAAAGAATGAGAGATAGCCGGGGAGAGAGGGAGGGAGGGAGAGAAAGAGAGAGAGGGGGTGAGGGAGGAGAGAGGGTGACGGAGGAGAGAGGGGAAAGGGGGAGAGACAGAGAGGGAGGTAGGGAGGAAGAGAGAGAGGTCGGGTGGGTGGAAGGAGAAAGGAGAAGGGAGAAGAGGGAGGGAGGGAGATAGGGGCCTAGATGGAGAGAGGGAAGGAGAGAGGAAGGGAGGAGGGAAGGAGGAGGAAGGGACGGAGGTACCTATGGGAGGGAGGGAGAGGAGAGAGAGGGAGAGAGAGAGAGAGAGAGAGAGAGAGAGAGAGAGAGAGAGAGAGAGAGAGAGAGAGAGAGAGAGAGAGAGAGAGAGAGAGAGAGAGATGCAGATCGAGTTAACATTGGAGTCAGGGCTCTGTTTATCTCGACACTGTTCGACTACCGGGCAAATGAAGACAATGAAATTGTTTTGGAAGATGACGATCGCTGCCGCCAAGAGGGTAGCCAAACCATTGTGAGAAAGTGGAGTGCACTATAGCGCGTGGGAAATTGATTGCGATTGACGAGCAACTTGGATTTTCGCTTGGTCCTGGGGTGGCAGGTCGGGGCCCCAAGCGAGCATTGATTTTTCCGAGAGGGGACAGGGTTTGGTCAGGTCAGGTTCAGTTCTTCAGGTAAGAAAAAATCAATATTTTTTTTCTTGCGAGTGAAGGGCCCCAATCGAGCATTCTTGCACAAAACGCTCTCTGCCGTCTAAAGTCGCGGCAGGGTTTGTAAAATCGCGTCCGGGAAGCGAATTTAAGAAATGAGTGAGCGTTTGGGCCCCATCCCGATTTTGCGCGTATCGAAAAAGTGAAAAATTTAGCTAATCTAACCAAACCTAACCTGTCTAATTAACCTAACCTACCCTAACCAAACCTAACCTGACCAAACCTAACCTTTTTCCATTGTTTCTAGCGTTTTTCCCAGTTTTTGAAGGGTCGGGACTTCAACACGGAGTTGGATGGAAAAGGGCACAAACGCGTATACTCATTTCTTAAAAAGCGTCCGGGAAATGAGTCTGCGCGATTGGCTTTCAATTTCTGAAACGCAATTGACTGCACAAGGTGGAAGCAGAAAGCACTACACGTGCAGTGGTGGCGGAATCAATGTACTCATACATGTAAAAAATTGCACTCTTCAGATTTTTGCACAAAATACTGTGGAAATTAAAAACCTCTTTAAAACGAGGTCAAAAAAATCTGGCGCCTCTGGAAAGATTGGTCCGATTCTGGCGCCTTAATTTCTGCTGCCTGCATAAGAATAAAAAGAAAGAAAAAGAAATTTCGGAGGCAACAGATAAATGGGAAAAACACATGTATTGGTACATTTCTTCCGCCACCACTTTACATATAGCGCAAAAGTAAATTGAAACCTTTTTTCGTTGTTAGTGTTCAAATTGTCCCGAAAAAGGGAGGAAGTAAGGGTTTCTGAAAAGAGGTTAAAGCACAAATTGCACACACGTGAGCCAGACAATAGAGGGCAAATAAACGAAATTTGTGGAAGTATTTCGTTGCTATTGTTGTCAGAGATTGTCAGGGAAGTAATATATGCCCGCGTCGTTTATTTATGCCCAGATAAATGACCGTGGAGACTGAACGCCCCCGTAGGGGGCGCAGCCCCCTAGTTTCAGAAAATAGCCAAAAAATCGCGTGCTGCAAAAACACACAATTGTCGGAAATCTGACATTCCACCCAATTTCTGAAATGAAAGGTTCGTGAGTCGTGACAACAGAACCGATGCCGAACATTGTGGGCAAAGGAACCTCTGGCGACATTGTTGTGGTAAATGAAATAAATTTCCTCAAATTCAAAAAAAATTCCACAAAAAATTGCCAAAATTTTAAAAAATTAAAAGATTTCTCCAACACATTGACAAAGCGCCTAAAGTGGAAGTGGAGTCTCTCTCCTCTCAAAAGCATTGTTCAGATTGGGCAATTTTAGTAGCTGCGGATTTTTTCGGAACTGCTGCTTCGCGTGGCGCCACTGCTGTTTCCAGCTTCAACTCATCCGATTCTCGGAGCATCCAGACACAGGACAAGAGGCGAGACACCTGTGGCTGTGTGCAATGTCGTTTGGTTTTTGGATGTTTTGATTTGGATTTCGAAGCCATCGGTGTATCTTTTCTTGTTCTTTCGCCGATCGGTGTATCTTTTCTTGTTCTTTCGCCGATCGCTGCCGTCCGTGGAGCATATTTTATTGTGTTGTTCTTCGAAAATGCCGACGTGTTTTGTGCCAACTTGCATGTCAGGATATCGCGGAATAGCATTGAAGATGCGTTTTTTGCATCTCCAAGTGAACCGGCGTTGCTGGAAAAATGGGGAAGGTCGATTCCAAGGTTCGCCAGAAAGCTGAAAGCCTCTTCCAGAGTTTGCAAAGCACATGTGAAGCGAAGAGGACATTGTGAAGGCAGACCACTCTAGTTGTCCTTCCCAGAATCAACTGGAAGGAGACAAACTGAGCAGTACCGCATATTTTTCCAAATTGCCCAAAATACCTAACAACAAATCGGAAAAGGAGAAATGCCCCCATCCCATGTTCAACAAAACCCAATGCAGCAAAGTCTCAAAAACCAGCGGCGGCTCCAAATCTGCCGCAGCGATGCCAAAATGCATCAACCGGTTGCCCAGACGTTTTGACCTCAAAATTTGGACAGGATTATTTAGACCGGCACTTCGGAATTGTTCGAGGTAGTATCGCTCAGATAACCACCCCACGCTGACGGATTTTCTGCAAACTCATCTGGGTTAAGTCATTTATACGGGGGGACACAATTGCATGATCGCAGGGAAAGATTTTCAGAAAACAGTGTGCATGCTCTTTGCCGTGCAATTGTACCCCCCTTTGGTGCCAGCATGCGGCCCAGGATGTGCCTTTTCTGTCGGGTAGTCGGTAAGGTCGGGTTGGATTGGGTTAGATTAAGTGATATTAGGTTGGGTTCGGTAAAGTAAGGTTTGGTAAGGGAACGGGTTCTCTGCAGAATGACATTGAGACACTGCCTGAACCTCACCTGACCCAATCTGCCTGGACCTCACCTAACCCAATCTGCAGGAACAAAGAAATAAAACAGGAAAAAAACAGGAACAAAGAAAATGCAAAAAGAAGGTTGTTTGTCCAGAGAGGTGCACAATTCCACGACACAGAGAAATGGCACATTCTGTACCGTCTGATGGTGCCAAAGGTGGAACACCATGGCTCTGAGCACAGCTATTTTCCGAAAATGTTTCCCTGCGAGCATGCAATTGTGTCCCCCCTTTTAAATGACATGACCCATTCATTTTCTACAGACAATTCACAAACATACAAAGGTTGCTTTTTCACTTGTGACGAACTGCGAAAGTGGCAATGACGTTCCGCTTACTACCTTTACAAATCACATCAGGTTATTGGCTCAAGAAAAAATGCGAAAATCATCTGCTCTGAAGTACATCCAGGAAGACAAAATCCGAGGAAAGCTGGAATTTCCACCCGGAGCACAGTTTTCTCCAACTCCGTTAAGATCCCACATTCCAGCATCGCATACCATCCATGTGGATATATTCTCCTCTGTGCCACACGCTACACTCAGTGCGCACCCTGCCATGAGAATCTACAAGCTGGGTCCTGTCCTATCCAAACAAGGAGGAATTTGCCACCGCTCTGACAAACTTGC
>JASGXE010017117.1:0-10381 GCA_030068105.1 Sinentomon sp. SZTP_YWyxl
TGCTGAGCATAAAACGAATTTACGATATGCCTGAAGCTGATAATTGCTATCTGAATGCCGCGTCGACAGAAGACGTGGACTTGAATGATTTTCAATGAGCATGGTGGTGGGAAATATCCTAAAGGCAGCCACTGCACAAAACATTGCTCATGCAGTCGGCATTTCCACAGTGTTCGGAATTGAATCAGATGTTTCTGTGAATCTCCGGGGGCATATGCAGGTCAGATGGTGAAGGACATGTCTGGATCCAGGCGGCATACCAACCTTGACCTGTAGATTTGCTGCAACTGCAGCGATTAATGAAAACCAGCTGCTGTTACTTCGCGTGTTCAATTCCTGCTGGAGAAAGGATCGATTTTCGGGACACCTTGCCTGAAGCACCAAAACCGACAAACCGAAATCGGAGCCCGTGAAAATAAAATCGACTGATTGCAAGCCGACCAAACGAAAAATCGGCAGCCCACAGCTTGACCCAACAAGGCGTTATCGAAGACATACACTCATGAAAAAAAGCGTGGAAATTTCCAAATTCCGGCAGTATAATGCCGCACCAGTGGGTGTACAGGTTGCTTCACAATTAACCGGACAAACGTGTTTTTGGCTTTTCTTTTTCGCACAGGTTTGAAGTGTTTTCTGCAGTAGTTCTTGTGCAAAGGTAAAATGCATTTCACTCAAGACTGTCAAGACGAGCTTGTAGAGTTGGTGTTAATTGTGAGAGACAATTGTTTAATTTGGGAAGCTTCAGACATCTTCCATCAGTGTAATCTTGATAGACCCAAGCCCGGGAAAAGTACCATTGCCGAATTGCTGCAGAACTTCAAGCAAACGGGCAAAGCGCAACAAGCAAAAGGCCAAGGAAGACCGAGTTCAACAGGAGAGGAAAAAGAGATTGCCACATTAGCTCTTTACCAGCGGAGCAGTGAAGTCGCAGAGAAAAGCGGCGGTGGAAGCCGGCATTAGTCAGTCATCTGTAAATCGCATTCTGAAGCGCAATAAAATTCACGGATGCACGTGTCAATTCATTCACGGCCTGGATGAGGAAGATGATGCAGTACGCCTGACATTCGCCGAACGGGCGATTGAGCAATTGGCGCTTGGGGCCCTGGAGCAAGGCCTTATCTGCTTCGGCGATGAGGCCATCTTCCCCCTGAGCGACATGTCAACCGACACAACTAGATCCTTTCCACCATCTATGCGAAAGGAAGCTTTCTTTGACAGCTGTGAATGAGGCACATTGTGTCTCCCGCTGGGGTTATCATTTCCGTCCGGAATACCTTCTGTTATTCTCCCTCTGAAAACAGTATGTCTGACAGCTTCCACTCCGCCATTAATAAAGAAAGATATCGCCCTTTCACTGGAATTTAAACAACCTGCAGAATATATTACAAGCTGCCAAAGGCCAACCTTTTGCTACGCTGTATTCGTCAAATCCGGTACACGTGATTGCATCGGAAATATCCCATCGTCTGACAACCGATTGCTTCTTTGGTCAATATCAGGAATAAATTTACACCGCCATACGAAGGCAGGCGGAGGATGTTTGTTCTAAATTAAAGGAATATCAACTCCCGGATGAGTTGTACCATGCCGGGATGTCTGCCGAAGAACGGTCGTCCGTTCAAGACAGATGGCTATCCGACGACATTCTGACAATTTGTGCTACCGTAGCCTTCGGTCTGGGAATCAATAAATGCAACGTGCGTTTCGTAATCCATTTTTGCTTACCAAACTCCATTGACGCCTATTACCAGGAAATCGGAAGAGCTGGCAGGGATCAGGAGGTGAGCTGCTGTATTCTTTTTCTTGGTAAGCAGGACATCCGTGCAAGAGTCTGCATGATTGATTCAGCCAACATACCCGACTTGGAAAAAGTGCAAAAGTTTTGGGATCTCTATCAAATGGTTTCCTACGCCTACAAACGAATTGACTGCAAGTGAGAACAACAGCTGCATTAGGCCTACCTAGGTGAATCCAGTGGTCAATTGGACTGCATTGACCACTAGTCGATGTAAGTATGCATGAAAATGTCGATGTATGAAAATGCAATGGTATGCATAGTGGTTAGGTCTGGTTCATATATCAATACGAGTAAGTTTCCTACGGTTCTTGTCGATTTGATTTAACTTGAGACTATTTGAACCAGACCAAACCTGTCAGGTTCAAAGGACAACTTTTTTGAAATGGACTGGTGCATTTGCGGTCAGCTAAAAAAACTAATTGGAAAGAAATTTGGAAAAATTGCGCAGAATTTGGCTTGTTTGATGCAATCAATAAAGATTTCATCATTAAAAGATCTATGCAAAAGATTTTTGCGTTGATCACAAAATTGCAAATCTGCCTTATTTTCCTCCTTGCCATTTTTCTTTATGCACTTGATATCGAATCACTTCAATTTACTGAGAATCAAATCACTTCATTGCATGTGTTAATGTTTGTAGAGAAACACCCCCTTAGCCAATTATTGTGATCTCCATATCCCCGGAGTCATCCCAGAGACCAAGAGATTCTACACCTTTTTCATTGTTAATGTTTGGTCATTGCATTTCCCAATGACTTCCTGGGAGATAGATACCCATTTCAACTGGAGAAGAACACAAAACAAAGCTGAACACGCAAAGCTGGAATCGACGAAAGTTGGTGCCTTCCGCAAGAGAGGGCTCCACCAAAGATTGTCGGTTCCGATGAATCCAAAGGAAGTCAGCAGTTCTCGACGAAAGTTGGTGCCTTCCGCAAGAGAGGGCTCCACCAATGATCGTCGGTTCCGATGAATCCAAAGGAAGTCAGCAGTTCTCGACGAAAGATGGTGCCTTCCGCAAGAGAGGACTCCACCAAAGATCGTCGGTTCCGATGAATCCAAAGGAAGTCAGCAGTTCTCGACGAAAGTTGGTGCCTTCCGCAAGAGAGGGCTCCACCAAAGATCGTCGGTTCCGATGAATCCAAAGGAAGTCAGCAGTTCTCGACGAAAGTTGGTGCCTTCCGCAAGAGAGGACTCCACCAAAGATCGTCGGTTCCGATGAATCCAAAGGAAGTCACCAGTTTTCTTTAAAATGTCAGCTGATATCATTTCAAAATTGATTGGCGGGAATGGTGTGGTTCCATGTGTCCCACAAGGTATCCGAAAGAATGCACATTTTTCATTTCTGATGGTAAAAGACCAGAAATGGTGATGTTTTGGAACAAGCAGTGCCGAGAGTGACATTTTTACAATATCCAGATGGATGGAAAAAACGCAGTTGCTCTTGCTCATTAGTGTCACTTCGGGGCAATTGCCGATAAGTGACAGAGTTGGAGAACAGCGCCATCAGATAAAAAAAGAGGAAGTATTACCCCAACAAAGCGAATGGGAATGTTAGGTGTCAGTTATGCTCTATTCCACTACGTACAACAGATGAACTGGCCTTAGTTTTACTCTGATCCAGTATGGGTGGCCATGGGGGACCAAACTGGCCTGGAAATACTTGTACTTCCCCACAACAACAGGAAAAGAATATACCGTCCAAAAAACAGAGGTCGAGGAAGTCTACAACTCTAACTATGCTGGTGGACCACATATTTTCCACCTGCACGCTTGCCAGTGAGGAATTTAGATCAAATCTATGATCTCAAAAGAGGTCAGATGAACAGGAACCGATTTGGAAGAAGCTAATATCCGATGTTGCGACGTGATAAAACAAATTTCAACTGGAAAAGAAAATTACAATTCACTTGTCTGGTCGCTGACATTCTGCAAGTGTCCGTGGAGTTTTCTCTTCAGAGAATGCCAGGCGGTTGCCATGGTTCGGTTTTACACACAAGAAACATTTTTCTCGCAACACTTGGCGTTGACAAGACCCATTTGTAAGATCCTATCCGCCCAATGTATGTATTGGGTGGCGGTTCGTTGTTCACAACCCAGGACCAACATCTGGGTCTTGTGTATTCTGCGAAATGATTAAAACAGTTTCGCTTTATGCTGAACTCTGAGAAGAGCTTTTCAACACAGAACGATGCTGAAGTGCAATCTCTAGGACACAACTTCTATGGTGCCATGATCTCGTGGGATGAGTTCACGCATCATCACTCTCTCTCACTCTTCACAAGGATCAGAGCACTGATCCCTGTGAGTCCATTACTGGCATTGGGCCTGTGCAGTTCACTTTGAAAATGATGCAAAATTCTACTACAGATTTGCAACAGAGATTTTTTTTAATGCACTCGGATATTGTCTGATTTCGTGGCATTTGTAACACACGAAGACGTCGCCACAAGAAAAGGGTGTTCACAACAATGCTACCCTAGTTAATTTGTTGGCGATATCTACTTACTGGATGGGTCGAGTTGTATTTGCAAAAGTCCAGATTTGACCGTAAAAGCCACAGGTTAATTCCACACGACATATGGTCATGATACTGATGAAGTACACATGAGAGGATTACGTAATTGACGCTGTAGGCATGGGTGCTTTGGAAAAGCAGTTCGAAGTGCTTGGTGTGAAATGGGAAGAAGTAGAAACCGAGCAAGGGCCTACAGGTGGAACTTTTGATGAAATGGATTAAAGACGACAAATTGCCAGTCTTATTGTTGAAGGTGGTGGTGCAGCTTTGGAGAAGTCTATCGCTGAATATGATCAGAATGCCAAGAAAGCATCAACTGCCAAATTTAGTGGGACTCGAATCGGATACGGGAGAAATTTGCCAAGCATCACCATAAATGTCGAGAAAAGCTGACATGCCTGCCTCTTCAACGAAACTGAATGCAAAGCCATCCTTCTCTGCAGACAACTCCCCTCGCAGAGATCTTCCATAACAGTGGCCCTCATGACATTCCCCTTGTTGATAATTGAACAGATCAAAACTGTGCACCACTTGCAAGTCAGAATTCTAAAGGAACGACAAAGTGGTACCATTTGATATTCGCTTTTCACATCAAGAGCAATGTGGATTTCCGGAAAAAGACAAATGTGGCAAAGTTATCAATTTGAACAAAATCATTGGAAAAGAAATGCATTCTAATGCAAATTATCGCATTTTAGCACAACGTGGTGATTCCCTTTTTCAGTGCATCTTTTATTGAAGTGGCTGAGGCAGTTGTTTCAAGATAATCTCGAAAATGTGATATTTCATGAATTTGCCATTCCATTACTGTCCTGCAAATGCTTTGTGGCTGTACGATTAAGCAATTCACCAATCTTATGGCTGTGCGATTACCCAATTCACCAATGGCTTTTGGACTTGCAAGATATCCGCATATTTTCCAAACCCCTCATTCAATCATGAACCTGTGGATGGCGTTCACAAAATATCCCCCCATCCACCTGAACAGGTCTGTCGTTGAGATGTTTTCACTTCAAATTGACGGAGTTAGCTTCGAGTTTGTGTCCACCTTATTGGAATATCAGATGAATTTCGACATAAAGGTTGCAAAACATTTTTGTGAAAAGTGCCTCAATACAAAATAAATCATTTCAACAAAATGAAGGTTTTCAAATGCTGTTCATGTGTTTGCACAATACTGCCGCCGGAACCTGCCTCTGCCATAACCTGACAAGATCATTGCGCCTGGGTGCCGTGAAAATATGATTGAGAAAAACAGAATTGCAACCTTGAAAAGAAAATATAAAAAATGGAGAATGAAAAAATCATACACCAAGCGACCAGTATGATGAGGCGCTGATATCTTTCTCGCACCAGGGACTGACTGGCTGATAAGGTGGCAAACCGTTGCAATACTGATAAGGCGGCAAACCGTTGCAATACTGATAAGGCGGCATACCACAGCAATACGATGCACTTTCTGCGACACTGCCACATTAAAGAATGAGTTCAAGGTGATTATCACAGGCCATGCAAAGCACGTAAATCCTAGAAGCTTGCTAGCTGTTATCACTTAAAATGAATTGTGCGAAGTGCATCCGGAAGTCCTCAAGTTCCTCCAAATTTTCTGGCCATTTCCGTCACCACTGCTGCCAACGAATGCAGCATAAGCACCTTGAAGAGAATCGAGACAACCCCGAGGAATTCGATGGAGAATGAAAGACTCTCCGATCCTTCGTTAGGAGTAGTAAAATCAGATCTTTTTGTTTTGACATCTTTTTATTTCCCTGGCAACGTTTAGTGTTCTATTGGCATTTGTAAATCAAAGTGTGCTCGATGATGAGCATTAGACCGTTTTGTGCCCAGGCAAGATCCTGATGGTGACATGGGGTCGAATGAGTGCCAGCAGAAATGCAAATGGAGAGTTTCATAGTGATGCAGATAAAGAAATAGCCGCTGTGTTTGGCGGAAACAGTGACGATGATGAGGCACACACGGGATTCGCCGACAAAGGACATCTTGAGTTCGTAAAACAGCAAGAAGAAAATACCGGAAATGGACACATCAGGTGTTCATTCACTTGTTATCACCATTGCCCACAGGCTTAACGGCAAAGAGAAGAAGATCGCCGCCATCACTCGAGTCTGATGACCGCAAAAACACTGCGAATACGGGGAGTGAGTCGGAAATGAAAGGCTCAGTGGGACACGCTACAAGGTAAAAGGCCACCAAACTCAAAAAGCGTCTCCCGACCCATGTCTACCCACGGAGCTGACGAGATTTGGGAACGTCAGCAAAGGACCGAACGTCAACAAGGTCAAGCATGCCAACAACCTGGCCATTCCTTGACGGAGATGAAAGATGGCGAAATCAAGAAGTAGTGGTACCATTCCTGTTATGGTGCAATTGCTGCAAGAGGAACGCAGGCAGCAATCAAAGAAACAAAGCAAGTCAGCAAAGTCTGTCTGAAGTGTCCAGGACAGCCAGCATAATGCTCAAGTGCTTACAGAGCACACACAAACTTACAGCATAATCAAAGTCTCATCTAAGAACACTGTTGGTGAAGACACTTTTATATGCTACAGTTTATTTTTTCATATTAGTCTGAGGTTAATCTGTCAATTTTGTCGCTGTTATTCTTGCACCTTTGCTCAGAACACAAGAACATGTGTTCAGAAGGCAAAACTATCCCAATAAGTTAAAACTATCCCAATAAGTTATGTTACAGGAAATTATTTGGAAAATAATTGTCAAATTTCAGCATGCCAGGAGAGCCACATGCATCATCAGTGATGCACATCACTTGGTAGTTTGATTCACCCGTATTTGCGTTGCCAATTAGGCTGGATACCAGCCTTGCCTAACGAGCCATTTTGGTTCAGTACAGCATTTATAAACATTGGCCTGTGCATTACTGGTGATGCAGAAATGACAGTGTGTGGATCACCACTGATGCACATGGCAGTCACAGGTTAAGGTTAAGATAAACAATGAAAAGAAATGAAAGACTATCATCCCAATTTCATCGAATCTCTCGAACAGAGAGACTCCTTTGGCAGAAGGACCAACCGCTGAGTGAAATCTCACGCCAAATGCCGAAACACACATTTGACCTTTAACGACCGAAACACACATTGCCTTTCCTTACACCTGTACGTGAACAAATTTTCCAAACACCTGTAGGCTATCCAAAAGTCATCCTGGCTGACTTTCTACCCTTCTATGAGATAGAGGGACTCATGAAATAAATGAAGGATTTTACACCTCGCGGAAAGACAGAGGTAATCATCAAACATATGCTGAGTGCTGCCCCGAGACAACTCACCACCCTGTATTGCCTTTCCGCCAGTTGGTCTACCCACTCTGCAAGACCTGTGCAGAAACGGGTTCTCAAACAGCTTGTTTCCATATGCCTGGTCAGCATACAACAATTTACACATAGGTGTCTGTTGCGCTTAAGACTTGCGGTCTCAAAGGGCTGCGAAGTATTAAATGTTGTTTGCCGATGATGTGAAATCCAAGGATCCTGATCATCCGCCAAAGCCATTTGAAAACCACCCAATTCCGAAGCATTGTGAATTTGAAATGAAGTTTGAAATTTGCTGTCTGGTATCCTTCAAAAAATGGACATTCAACGCAATCAAAGTTGTGGATCTCGCTGCTGCCGGCTTTTCACTGTCAATTGCTAAATTACCCAGACCGTGGGAAATTCTTCTGTGCATCTGCAGAAGCTGATAAGCAGGTCAAAGGTCGTGAGACCGGTTCCCATTCCTGTAGCTGCACGAACGATCCCATCGTTTGCTCCTCCAAGACTTACCAAGGTTTCCTTGCAGCCTATAAATTGGAACGAATTCATCGGTGATAATTCAGTTATGAAGTGCTACTAGGAAAGAAACGTCCCATTTCCAAGGGCGAAGTCATTTAACTGTTTCATTCCATCTCACTACACTTCGTCAGTCCAATTTTTGTCTTTTGGCCGACTCCTTTGCCAGCTGGTCAAGCATTTGCCGAATCGCAACTGCTCCGTCGCATTCCCACTGGAAAGGTTTCCATCGTTGCAATTTTCTGTTGCAGCATCTGAATCCAATTCGCTTTTGAGAGTATTTCATGAATCTTAATTGCACGAAGACCTTGAAGGCATAATTCCCAGCCCTCTCTTCAAGACCATACTGGAGAAAAACCACACAAGGATGTCAACGGGGAGTGCCTGGATTTTCCCCATTCCCAAGAATAAAAATCTCAGTGCCACATAGCAAGTTTCAAGCTGGATAACTTCAAGATACGAGATAAAGATTACAGATACAAGGCACACTGGAGTGCCTGCTGGAAGTGTTTGCCATTGTTTTCAACACGACCGTCGACAGCCTTTTCAAATTGGCACTGAAAGCTCATCGTGTAAAGAATTGCAATTTTGCGAATTAGAAAATTGAAAACAGAAGAAACGGTATTGAATGTCACTTCCCTTGACTCTAAAATCGATTCTCACACGGGAGTCAATTCTGATTCCGAAAATTTCACCTTCAGCCTGGAGGTGTGATATAATCTCTTCGACAAAAAATCACCTACACTTGCTGGTGGAATTCACTTTATCCTACCAATTTCTAATGCACTTTTCATCTTTCTTCTCTTTTTTCCATTTCTAACCCCCGCCTCCCACTTTTGGTGAGGACATATTTTACTAGGAAATAAATTTAGGGCGTTTTAAAACGCTTTTGTGTGTGAGCAAAGTGGTGCCTGTGTAATAAATTTATTAAACTTCACTTCGCGCCACGATAAATACAACATCTCCAACGGATGTTTAACTGGATCAAATTCACATTGATCAATAATTACTGCCAAACACAAGTTTGATTTATGCAATACATGTGCATGAGATACGTGCAAAAATAAATCCATTTGGGATTATGGAATTATTGGTGGGAGGTGGGTGGTGTACGTTCACGGTGCCACGATGTCAACGTCACTTCTTCCAAATTAATCAGCTTCTTTGTCATGACGAACTTAAAAAAAAAATAGGATGTTCAAACGCATCCTTCATGTTTACCGTACGATCAGTGCTAACATCTGCAGTGAACACAGGTTCACTCAGGTTTGCAGGTCAATATTTTATGGGTAGCGAGTGTACCATTGTTCAGTGTTTCCTAAATAAACCTCGCAGTGTTTTTGGCAATCTCAGCATATAGGTACCTACAGTTTTATGTTATTGTTCTTTCTTTTTATTTGTTTACTTTCTGGTATCTGACCAAATGTAGATATGGAAACCCAATCTCCTAGATAGGGAAACCCAATCTCCTGGCCCTCCTACCATGAGGTGCCCAATTGTCTATCTGACGCCATCAATGGTATCGGTGTCATAACCGCTCAAGGTGGCGCTTTTCAGCTTGTTCCCTCATCTGAAGATACTCCCCAGGATCAGACGTTGCGGCTCAGCAATGCTATTACATATGCAATGCTGGAGAAATTCCAACGGCTTGTCCAAGAGGCGAAAGTCCGCGGTCTTAGTGTCGACTGTCCCCTCTGGGACAGCATGAGCATGATGGGTGTTAACGGCTCGCCGAGCTTCGGCAATCGCAGACGGCTAGCAGCACATGGTGACTGCTCATTCCATCTTCAAAGAATGGGCTCCTAGCGATGGTCTCTTCGCTGCCATCATTCAAAACCAGCACGGCGGATTGATTAATAGTGACACACAGCTCAAGTGGGCCATGGAATCGATGTCGGGTGTAGTAGGGATCCGAGAGTCCTTTCATCTTGGAGCTTAATCATGCCGCCAAATTTTATTATTCGTTCTTGTTTGTTTCCTTCATGAATTGTTTATTCATTGAGATACATAAACAGGGAGAAACAAGGTTCGCCCCTGGTTCCCTTTTTGGTGAAACGACTGTTTCTTTGAGGCTTTGGAGACCTTGCCTCTTTAAGTTCTCCGCAGGAAATTAGCATCGTACTAGATGATGTCAAATAACCAGTTGATGTTGAACTTTGTGGGCATACCTAGGTTTATGGAGGTCCACCTAGGATAGGCTGTTATGAACATTTGTCATCCAATGACTGGTATCCGATGATTGATCATCTTCAATGAAACAGTTTCC
>JASGXE010017118.1:0-10080 GCA_030068105.1 Sinentomon sp. SZTP_YWyxl
CTCGCACACCTCAGGAAGGGAACGTTCCGCTCCAAGTAACAACGCATACTGAACAAAAATCGACTTGTGCCTTTCAACTTATACCTTTCGTGTCTTCCGGCGATGGTTGACGAACGGACAGGTAGGAAAATGCTTCTCGTGTTCTGCGAAAGGTACGTCGCCGACTTTCCAGTCCTTGAGAACGTTTCCGCAAAAGGCGCATTTGACTGTGTCGTCGTAAATTCCGATTGGGTAGCTGAAGAATCCGGCCGCAGCCAAGTCCCTAACTTTGACAGCAGGAAACCGCTCGCTCCAGCCTCGAAACGTTTGGAGACGATGGAATTCGAACTTCATCTTAACCTTCTGCCCGCGAAGCGAGAATACTCAGATTTTCCCCAAGGAACAGAAACCGGAAGCTTTCAAGGTTTATACGGGTAGCGAGGAT
This sequence comes from Sinentomon sp. SZTP_YWyxl, assembly GCA_030068105.1. Lineage (NCBI taxonomy): Eukaryota > Metazoa > Arthropoda > Protura > Sinentomata > Sinentomidae > Sinentomon > Sinentomon sp. SZTP_YWyxl. Next base: position 425 of record JASGXE010017118.1, read on the forward strand.
ACTACCCAAAAATAAAAATTCCGAAATACACTGTAGTTTTTCTATGTATTGGCACATCATAAGCGAATTCGGGAGCGATGATACCCTGCAGAGTTTTCTCAGTTGGCGAAAATCCTCGCTGACAATTTTCAATCATTACTTTCCCGCCAATTTTTTGTTTTCTGTGAAGGTTGCTGCATTTGCAATGCGTCAGGCCGTGATTGTGAAGTGTCTATAGGGACCCGTGTGGTGGGTGGCATGGTGGTGATAGGGTTGCATCAGAGTAAAGGGACCAGGCAATAATGATGCGAAGTTGGATTTTGGTTACGTCTTCAATAAGATGGAAATCATACGCTTTCGTTTTCGCAGGAATTGTTTTGGAGATAATGGCGTTCAAAGTTGGATGACTTTTTCATTTGTTGTGCCGTGTTTGAAATGACGCTGACTCATTGTTTCTGATCAAATTGGGATGTGTATGGTGTTGTTCGAACGGGAATGGAATTGGCTTTCCTCCTCTTTCGGCCGCGATGTCGCAATTGGTGTCTGATGATTGAACATTGTGATACAAAAGTTTTCGTCCGTTCAGGGTGGAAATTATCGCCTCCCGTACGGGGATTTTTGAAGTGATGTGCATGATGTTTAAAAAGTCTTCCTTCGATCGAAAGGCTAACGGGTGTTGCCACAATTTGCCACAACGAAAGTTGCTTTTGGTAACATGGAAATATACCTTCTTTTTTAACCGTTTCTCCTATTTTTGGATCTTTTGAAATGGAAAGTGACTTTGCGTGAACAAAGACTGCTTCAGTCTTTCACACGATTGCCGATCTTAAATAAATTTAAGATTGCCAACTCCCTGTACATTTTGGACCACTTTAAAGAAGGGGATCAAATGCCCCTTAAAAAGTTTAAATGGTGACTGCCCGTCCCACTTCCGCTGCGAGGCGTTGGCAGGCTTCGGACTGCCCTTTGGCGTGGTTAACATCACCATTTGAAAATACCGCCACTTTTGCTTGCTTTCCCTGGGCGGTGTGGTTGAGAGCATTGGGTTAAGAGGAGGGGCTCCGCTTCGGCAATGCGCCGGCCGGGCTTCGGCTAAAGACTTCCCGCGTTCGGGTTGCGGCTTTTTTCCCTACCTTATGTGGCCGGTTTTTGTGCTGCCCCGCGCGGGCTTCGCCCAGGCTATCCAGAATTCACGTTCGCGGCTTTTCCTGCGGGCGACTGTGGCTCCGTCTCGTATCCCAATCTGCACTGGCGTCGCCTGGCTTCGGCAGCGGCCAGGCACTGCTTCCGCGGGGACCTCTCCTATGCTCGGCTGCCTTGAATGGCAAGCAACGACCATATTTTTACGAGCTTTAGAATGTGAGGGTCACTGCCTTGGCCACACAGGGACCAAACACAGGCTACCTCATATACAGAAAAATAGGATATTTCAAATTGCAAACTGCCGGATTGAAGGCAAATTTTATACGCTCCCAGCAGTCTGCTGATCAGGGCTTGATAACGCTCGCCAAATGAAAAAAGAAAAAAAACGGACAGCATGTCCGCAAAGAGCAGTATGCTCTTGCACACTTGTACATATTGGGATCACCATTGAACTAGCAGAAGGAATGAGTTTACCGGAAGAGAAACGATGAAATCGAAATCATTCTGGTGAGTGAAATTTTGAAAAATGCAATGGTTTTTTCAAGATTCAAAATTTTAGTACTTTTGACGAGAATTTCTGTTTTTTTAACAGAACCACAGATCAAATGTCAAAGTTACATTTTTCGTAAGAAAAAAAATCGTCAATTTCGACCATAAATGGGCCGATTTTTGGGCCAGGGACAAAAACTGATTTTTGTCACCTCCCGTCATTTGCGCATTTTCCGCCATTGGCAGAAGGTTAAAAGCGAACCACGAAGGATCGGTAGAATTCGTTCCGCAGTTTCGGGAATTCCGCAGATCAGGATTCACCCAACGCACGCATTCGTCGACTCCACCACGTGCGTCTTTATCCATAGACTTGAGGCTTTTGAATGCAAACTTTTTGAAAATGACCAGGATCCAGATGGAACACACGCCGATCAGAAACCCAAACATTTCCGGGACTTGTGCAGGAATCGAACTGACCAAATTGACAAGATGCACGACGTTATTTTTTTTTGAATCCCTGAAAATTATTTCTGGACGTATACCGTACGGTACGTGTCGAAAATGTTTGCGGATAGCCTCTGTTCGTTCGGGGTACTTTGTTTCAGATCGACGACGAGGTAGCCGTGAGGAACGGAAGTGGCGTCCCCGAAAACTTCGGTTAGGAATTTCGGGTTGGATGGATACATCTGTCTCCCGAGCACGGTTATTTGAAAACTGTCACGTGGGTTTTTGAAAAGGACCTTGTGGGTGTTTAGCGAAACATCCCTGCTCCCTTTCTTCGAATGGAATATGTTTTGAACCTCGAAAATTACAGTGGAATTACGATGGTGACTATATTTTGTAAAGAGTTTAGAAACCCTGTCGTCAGCTTCGTGCATCAGGTCTTATACGACGCACAGTTTTTTGCTCTGATCGGCGCTAATTTCGGAAGGCAAACCTTCCTGAAACTCGATCCTTGTTTTACCATTCTCCCATACTCTCCGAGAAGCGTGTATTGTGTCTGGTGCTCCACTCTGATGAGCGTATTTTTCTTCTGGCGCTCCTCTCTGAGGAGCGTATACAAAACTTAAGTAAAGAGGCTGCCACTCCCCGCAACAAAAAGACAATTTTATTGAACATGACGTCGAACGACTTTTTTCACTTTCCAGAGATTGGTCTTGATGAAGGAAAAGAAGTCTCGGATGCAGGATGAGCCGAGGAAAACATTCTCTCCGCAATTTTGTTTGCATGCACTGACTTCTGTCGGTGTTCCTGAAATATTGCATGCACCGACTCTCATCGGTGGTCCCGAAATGCACGAGCTACAGACAGTTTGAGCCACGCAGAGTACCGGATCGTGCTCTAGCATCGAAATGGTTTCAGGCAGTTGTTTCGTCTGAATACACTCCACATCGTAAAATACGAACACGAACTCTTTCGGCAACTTGCCCCTGTCTTTAGCCATGAAGCAGGGATGTTGTGTTGGCTGAATGGTTCTGCAGACGGCGCAATACCGTTCGAAACATTTATGGTTGGGTCCTTCGAACTTATGGCATGTCACGCAGTTCTTTTTGGTAGAGCAAATGGAATCACCGGTCTCATAATCACGGTGATTCCGGAAACAGTCTTGCGCAACGAAAAATCGGCGGCAGAACGGACATAAAATTCTCGAGTTGCCTTCGCACGGAGGCGAAGACATACAGCACCTGCACTTTGCTGTACAAATATGCAATTATTTGTAGGACGGATCCTTGAAGGAGTCGCAATGACGACAGTACGTCCGCTAGCCGAAATCCCTGTTGATCTTAGTGACTACATCGTAGTGGTTATTTTCGAGGACCAGGTCGATTTTCGGAAGAGCATCAGGACCTTTGTAGACGAGCGACGGCCCGGCTTTCAGCCTCACGAACACCGAAATCTGGTAATCCGGCATGGTAATCCGGCCGCACCCTTTGGAGTTCGGCAACCGACTCCAGACTCCAGCATTCGTCCAGCTGGGCGAGGGCCATCAGGTCTCGGGCTCTTTCTCTCTGCAACAGACGGCCCATACGGATCATCTTGAATTCTTTTTCGGTTCTGGATTTTTCGTCAGCTGTTAAAGCATGGTTGTCGACAGCTTTAAGAAGTTCGAGACGGGCGACGGCCGTGACGAGTGCTCTGGCCAGGCAAATACGGTCTTGGTTTCTTATTCGAATGATGCTCTGGTACCACTTGTTGAATGCGTCCCTTGACTCCAGCCCTCCCTTTCGCGGGTTGGCCTGTCCTGGAGGGAGTCTCACGCCGGTGACCTCAATTTCAAGGTTCCCGTACAATTCCGCCGAATTGTCTGACTGGGACCCGTTCTCTATGATGATGGCGATGTCTTTGGCGCTGAACTGATCGACTCTCCGAAACACCATCTGCTGGAACCAGCCGGGGTTTTTCGAAGAGCGGATCGTAAACTGAACGAAATCGTCGTCTTTGAGAGTATCATGCAGTGCAGGCTCTCGATGGCATCGTTCAACTTTTTGCCCTCGATGTGCTCGAGCTCGAGTTTCGTACCGAACAGTCCGAATTTCGGGACCCGTTCCACGGTGTTGCTCAGCACCCTGAAATGAGCCGGCGGATTCAGGTCTTGAACCTCGGACGACTGGTCGGAAGCCATGCATTTTCTCAAAGTCTTAGATGTTTCGAATGGATCCGTGTTGGGAGAAACAGGATGAGGCTGCTTCTCAGCCGAATTTGGACCTTTATGTGGATCTGAGTTGGAGAGAACAGGGATATACCCGGACGGGCCGGGAACCGGGGAGTTAGCCGACTGCCGAGTCAATGCTCCGCCGGTTTGAGGTTTCGAATCTTCGAACATCTCGGCAATAGCATCGAGATTTATTTCCGTGTAGTCTACTGCTTGTACCGTTTGAGGTATCGCACCTCCGAACTGCTGTGGTGATGAGACGGATGAGATCGGTTCGGGTTGAAAGAAGATCTTATGAGGTGGAGGCGTGTCACGATTTGGCGACTGGAACGAGTCGAAAATGGTGTCAACATCAATTCCGGGGTAAACTCCAAACTGGAGATCCTGACTTTGAGGTGTCTGACAACCGTCGGAACTGGGAAAATCTGTCCAAAAATCCGGTGGGAAATCCCCAAATTGGAGATCTTCACTTTCGAGCTGCTGGTTTATTGGGCCGCTCCTTTCCTAAGAGCTCTGGAGAACCAAAGTGAGCGAATCGGTCGGCAGCACGTTGCGGGAGGTTGGGGATTTTCGGGGACCCGTAGCAGACCAGACTCGATACTTGCGCGCTCGTGTCTCATTTCTCGGGGACGAGCGGGATGGTAGTTATGACGTGGAGTGCGAACGACAGATCCCGGGCGTACTTTTCTTGTCCGTACGGCAACGACCACGGGATCTGCCCAACGTTAGGATCGAAATCGAAAATTTCGGACAAGCACTGATACAATTCGTAACGGGGTTGCGAGTCTCCCGATTTCATCCTCCTGACACCTTCCGATCTCAAATCCGCAACAGAATCAAGCAGAGTTGCAACGTCGGTAAAAACATGATGGTAAAATAGGATACTACTCACTTTTCTTCACGAGGAACGATAGCGAGTACAGCAAACTTTTATCGAACTTGAATATTCGTTTAATGCGCGAGAGGTTCAAACTCTGGAAGCATCGATATCGAAATGGTGGGCGTGCAGCTGACGCCGAATCCTTTTATAACCTCAATTTCCCGCCAAAAAGAAAAGATGCCGTTTCCCTCACCCCCTCGAAATTGTGGCGACCAATCACAGAGGCTGAAGCTAGACGTGGGGTAGGTTCAAAAGAGACGCCGAAGCCACACAAGCCTCTGTTCGATTCCCTGGCTGGCAGACTCTGCATGCATTGTACGTGACCAAGCGATGCTGCGTCTGGCTTTTCGATGTAAGTCCCCTCGACAAAACCGTCACGCTGTCCGAGCATCTGCAGCTTAACATCTGTTACATTCAAGACTGAATACACTGGTAAAAAGTAATGATCCCGTTTTTCACCACTGTTTATTGTATCGCCGATTCTCGACGAAGTTAAAAACAGATATTCACGGTTAGCTCTATCTTTCTTCTTTATTGCAGGAGATGATGGCTGTGGAGGCTCAAAGGAGGAAGAGAGGGAGAGGAGGGAGAGAAAAAGGAAGAGGGTTAAAGAAAAGCAAAGGTGGAAGGAAGCGCTCGAGAGAGAGTGGGCCGTGATGATAGAGGAGGAGGCTGAAGAGCTAGCTCGGCTCGATCGAGAATGCATAGAAATGGAGAGGAGGAAGAACGACAGCGCCGGACGGCCGCGTGGGTGGCCTCCGGAGGCAACCACTTTTGATTTGTAGAAAATTATACAGAGACCCGAATTTGTGTTTTTAATTAATCGTAATGATGGTCTGCATTCACGGGATCACCGTCTTCCATTACAGAAACCCTAAAGAGCAGTTACCAGTATGAGTCACGCTCACTGAAGCGTTTCCACCCCTCTTCGCTTAACGACAGCAGAAAAACGACTCATTTCTTCGATCGGAGAGGGGTCCTGATTCTCCCCAAAAAGCGCATTTCCCTTGGACCCATATGGCTCATTTTCAACATACACACAGTCAAAACATGGACCTTCCATATCCAACCGTTATTTCTTACCTGACACTTTCACGCTTGGCACAGGGTGCTCGTAAAGTAATTTGTACCAGGGGCTCACTCTACGAGGCCTCGTATCTCTCGTATCTCTCTAACATAGGCCTCGCCTCGACGGTTGTCACAGGCTCCCTCACATGGACTCTTTTGGACACAAATTTGCCACCAATAAAATTCCGCCCAGCGCGGAAAATCGTTCCATTTTGCGTCATCATGGCCAGTGAAAGAACTGTTAGGTGGGAAATCCAGTTCTGTGAAAAAACGAAGGAAACAGAAAATATTACCTATGGCAGTGCGCAGTTGCTCACTCCAAAACCGATGTGAGAGAAAATGGAAACCCGATCACAGCAGTTGTCGTTTTGGTGCTCAGATGGGTGCATGTTTACCTGGGCGCAACTGACTTGGAATTTCCAGCGACAATTTTACTATCATATTGGCTGAAAACCAAGCCGGAAGCCAAACAACATCAACAACAGAACAGGACAAGACACCGCCCTGTGGCAAGGCAGCTGCGGTGGAGAAACACCGGAAAGCAAAATATAGGGACCCCTGCAATAGGCGGAAGTCTCCAGCATGAACCAATTACGGCACATTTTTGGTATCTAAAAGCCTTCGAGATTGCTGTTTTCTCATTGAGACGACCTCCTTTTATACGCGTTCACCGTCCACCGATCTTGGTTTGAGGTGTTTTCTCGGCTAAGTTCGAAATTGGGCAATGAGTGAGCAGAACAAGTCGAGCTATCGTGTTTTGAAAAAGCTCGCCCTGCAAAACACGAAATGCGCTTTTGGTTCAATTCGTGAAGAACGCCAGCGGACCACGTCACCCAGGACGCTTGCATGCAACAGACAGAGGGCAGCGCGCAGAGCCAGAGTGGGGGAGGTGCGCTTGCCGATTGCAGGTGGATGAGTTGAGCTTGTTGTCTTGTTCCTTCGTGATCGCGGCAAGGTGAATGGATCCCCATTCGCCGTAAGGCCGATCCAGTTCTGTGAAGTGGATTATTGGGGACAAAGATGATCCGGATGCCTTGCGCTCCTTCTATTTGGTTTGTCTTTCTTTTTCTTTCAAGTTTTCAACAACTGTTTTCGGAATTGTCTCGTTAGGGGTGCGTGTTGGTCCCACGCGTGGCAGTTTCATTTTGACTCGTCAACAAATGACAGCGTTTTCGTGTGCTTTATGTTGGATTTTTGGGACGAAAAAGCCGAAGCTGAACAAACTATCTCCAGAGATGCGAAGAAAACGCCAGGCGGAGTGGATACTTTCAAAGCGTGCAACAGAAAACGAAGTGAAAAAGCATTCAACGGACGACAAAGTAAATGAGTTTAGCAATGTTTTGAATATGGCGGAGTTTTTTTTACAAGGAAATGGAAACATTGAACTGGAAGGCTTGCTTGAACTGTTCTGCTGCACACCCTAAGTTGGTCATCACGCATGGGATATGTTCCAAATGTGCATAAGCATCCAAAGAAGTTCACTGCAGGGAATGGTATGGATCCCTGGGTCGTGAGGAACAGCTTGTTGCTCTCATTCTTCCAATCGTCTCAGTTTACGCCATTAAGGGCAGCCAACTGCGTTAGTCGCTCCCTTCCAAGGCTTGATCCTCATTTGAAGAGATTCGGTGTGTCCGGTCCTTCACATGCTGATTTTCCTGCAGGCTCGTTGTCAAACAACGTTGCAAACGTTCATTGTTCTGTTCTGCCTTGGTGCGAAGAATTTTCAAAAGCTGTGATCGGAAACATTGGGCGTGTGCCTCTGCATCTGCTGCGTCTGATCCTGACAAGTTCCTAGCTGATATTGCCTCAACTTTCCAGATGTTCTCATCCGATCTGCAATGGGTCAAGTCGTTTATCCGTTCGTCGAGTCTTTGCGATTTCAATGAGAACATCATGGAGAGAACTTCCACCTTTTTCTTCCACAGTTTGAAGCAAAGTTCGTTGTTGCAAATGTCCCGGCCGATGGTAATTGCATGTTTTTGCCGACTCCATGGCATTGACGGGGGTTCTTCACTATCCAAATACGATGCGGCTGTTATCTATGGATGCAATTCTTCAGAATTTGGCCTTCATTCAGTCGAATCTATACTTTCTCCAAGGAGGCCGCGGCGTACACAACATTCTCGCTTCAACAGCTGTCTCTGGAAACATTCAGCAATCGTCGTGGGGGGACGGTGTCCACAGCCAAGCTTTGGCGATTACGCTTCAAGGACACGTAATGGTGTTTTCTGTGCCAAGAGGACAACATAAACAGCAAATGCTTTCGCTAAATCTGCGGGACATATCAGAGCGAATGCGGATTGCCCAATACAACATTTTGTATTCCCCACAAGTCATCAAGGAAGAAAGTACCCCTGTCCGCCTGTATCTTTGTGGTCAGCATTACCAAGTCATTCTGCAGAAAGACACTGCTCGATCCATGCCATCCGAAGATTTGATCGCTGAGGTGAATGTCCTGCCCCACTGCAACCGGTAGAATGAGGTAAGAATACCAACAGATATGTGTGCTTGTTTTCATTTTGAATTCTGTCAATCGAAGTTGTTTGATGCCGATTGCCGTTGCAAATTTCTAGAAAGTGTCGCAATTTTCATGTAATTATATGCGTTTTTCGACATGAAATTAAAGGCAAAGCACGGAGATGCTTTGCTCGCTTTTACGCAACAAAGGAGTTTTGCTGCGTTCCCTAGTTAATGAAGAGCACAATAAAAAGTGTTATGTGAGTGAGGCCTGTACAGGGTGATGCAAAAGAAAGCCAATAGTCGGTTACGGTTTCACATGATGGCCGCTGAATGGTTGTAAACACGCCCCATCTGAAAAACATTATCGGCTGCTGAGGTTTGGGCTCTGACAAATGAACGTGTTCTGGCGTATGTACACAAGGATTGACCTAATTCTTCCCCAAATTAAGAAGGCAATCATTTCTACATGCCCCACTCGTGTTGGTGTAATTCAAATCCAAATCATTGAAAGTTACGTTTTTTGGCAACTTTCCAGAATGTAGAATAGTTCAAAATTGTTGTTTGCACCCGTCAAAAAAAGTCTCATGAGAAAATGGCTAAAACGTATGAGATTTAGCCAATTTCGTATACGAAATGGCTTTTTCTCATGAGAATTGCATAAAATCTCATGAAGTTGGCCAAGAATCGTATGAGAAATTGCGATTTCTCATCTGAAAATTACAACTTTTCATGAGAATGTGTCAATGCCTAATGAGAAATCTTCCTTTCCGATGAGAAATATGTCAGATCTCACGAGAATGGATTTGATACTCATGAGAAATCCTTGTTTCCCATGAGAAGTCGCCTGATCTCATGAGAATTCTAAAAAAAGAGATGAGAAATTTTTGATTTCATCTGATCTCGGGAGTATATTTCAAAAATCGCATGAGAAATCTTCCATTCCCATAAAGAACTTGTGTGATCTCATGAGATTTTTTAAAACAG
>JASGXE010017119.1:0-10008 GCA_030068105.1 Sinentomon sp. SZTP_YWyxl
CCTCCGAAAATGTATTAAATCAGTATGCCCGAACCATGAAACTTCCTTCGAACCGGCCTAAACCACAGATCGGTTGTTCCTGCCCAACTCTTTCAATGTCATTGACGTAGATATTTGAAGCAGCCAAGTTTCGTATGAAGTTATTTTCGCTGTGTACTTTGCTATGATCGCTTTTCCACATTAACAAAGAGCAAAAACAGGGATGGTGCAAAGAACAATTTTATCAAATTTCTTTTCAAGATTTTGAAAAGTTCCAAGTAATCCGGGACTATGATGTCAGAAGTGGCATTTTTGGGCATTTTTGCTTTTTTCGAATGATTTTCACCTCACCAGCCTTTAAAAGGTCAATGACAGAACCAATGGTATATATCCCGCGGAGCAGGAATTTTCATAAAGTCTGAATATTCGGGCCAACCTTCGGAAATTAGAATCTCCAAGAAGTTGGAAACGGAACAACTGCATATGTAACCAAGGCTCTGGCACCAACACTATCGTATCACCAACTTACTAATTACTTGTTCAGTTAAGTTGGTGGAGCTGCAACATCAGCGTTTCTTGGAATGAGGCAGTTCTTGCTCAGTTTGCCAATGAAAGAGTGAGTGTTCCAGAAGCCGTAAACAGCAGCCAAAGCTTATTTCTAACCTGGAGAAATAATTTCAAACAAATTGTAACGTATCTAAATCTGTAATGTACTAACCACTCCAGAAGTTCCTTTCTTCACTGCAACTGTCCCTTCGACTTCCTTTCTTATTAAATCCTCAAATTCACCAAGGTAAACACACCTAACCAAGACACATCCACTTGTTGCAATAAATGCTTGCTAAGACCAATTTCAGGGTCAAATATCCCAAACCTATTTTTCGTGAAACAAATATAAAAATAGTCAACAAACTTTACCTGCAACCACTGAAGAAAGACTGATTAGAACAGGGTACCTACAGAATTTAGCATAATTTATACCACCAGGAAAGTTCACCAACTCAAATTTAGGTAGGTACACATCTGAGAACATTAATCACAAACAAAAGATATTCGTCTTCCCCTGGTTATTCCTCGGTAGTAGGCACGTCCCACATGACCAAATGTTCCAAATCTGTTGCCTCCTCAATCACACACAGCTTCAATATGAATGGACCTCAACTTCTCGGTGCAAGTATTTGTCCAGAACTAATAATGACGGTGCACCGTCCCCACGAATCTCGTTCTCCACACAGGAACTTGGTGAGGTTTTCCTTGTGCCTGCCAGGCTGCTCCAAAGTTCAACTGTAGCACCACAAGTGCAGTGTCTTCTCTCCAATCGACACTGCTTCTTTGATAACTTGTGTAAGTTCAAAGGAGGGAACAAACTTCAGAAACATTGGAACATCCAGGAACAGCTTCACACCTCTGGATCGATGAGAGCAACCATTCCGCCCACTGGCTTTGATTCTCTACTTTTCAACTTATCTCCTTCCTCCAAAACAAACATTTCCTTCTCCTTAGGAAACCATCATGCTCCATAAGAAAGCTCCAAAAAATTCAGATTTCCTCATCATTGAAACCATCGTTTCAGTTAAACCCCTCCCACCTAGGGAATAAAAAGAAGAAACAAATTAGGCACATCCTACCTAAACATCCGTCATAAAATTAGATCAAGGAAACGGAAAAACGACTCCTAATTTCAATTCAAATAAGCTCCGGGCGTGGGTTCTTTTCAGAAGTTGGGCGCCATGTAAATTTTGTTGGGGAGTGGTCACGTTCAAAAGGGTGTTCTGAGCAACTTGGTCACAGGTTCGAACATGCCAAGCCCTTGGCCAAATAAAAAAAGGAAATAGTGATGCAAGTGTTTTTGACCATTTCGCAGGACTCACGATCAAAAGGGCAGTTCATAAATTATACTATCGTAAGCAAAGCATTTTGAACAAAGATTTGGAGTAAAATCGACAGAGGGCGGATTCACAATAAGAAACACAGAACACGGACGAGACAGTCAAGATGTGCGAAGCGAATATAACATGGACAAAACGCTCACATAAAAACATTGTCCCTCAGACGTCTTTCCTGAATCCACCCACAGCGATAATATGGACCTCTTGCCTCCTTGAAGAAATGCTCACGATTTCGTGATCCGACTGAAAAGGGGCCACCTTTCTAGTCCCCCGCAAAGAAAAATCGCACCCATATCTTCTTTCTCTCTGAGCGACCAACCGTCTTGCCCAAAGGCGAACAACGCAGGATTCATGTTTTGCAGCAAATGAGGTGAAATGGATTCCGAAGAAATCCTCGGGATACACATAAAATGAAACTTCTTACACCCTGGTATCTTGTGAAACTTGGTCCCCTCACAATTATTTTGTCCATGTAAAAATTTCAATATTCGAACAAAATGCAACAGGCTAATTGAGATGAATAAAATGATTTGCAATTAATTATCGTTATTTTCTTTTCCATCGTAATTTTCTTTCCACTGACTGAATGAAACAACCTGTTTTCTGTAATCTGAAATACAAATTTGACATTTTTGGCAAGTTGTCTCATGTCTGTTTCTTTAAAACGGTTTCCTTCTTGCTTTGCGAAGGGCAAAATCAACAACGATCTCATCGAAGGAAATGCTGTCAAACGCTTTCAAACAAGTCCCTTTCAATGCACAACAAAGAAAATCCAGACATACGACTCTGTTACCTTCCAAACTGAAATCAGTAAAATTGAAATTAAAAAAAATAGATCGAATAGTCACATAAAAATTGGTTCGATATCGTTCGTGTGGAAATCATTGCCACGAGAGGAAACAGAATTGACCGATGGGGCCGAGGAAGTGACCGGCACAAACCCTGCCGCAACTTTGCTGGCAGAGAGCGTTTTGCGCAAGAATGCTCGATTGGGGCCCTGTTTTCGCAAGAAAGAAAATATTTTTTCCTTACCCAAAGCAATCTGAACCTGACCTAACCCTGTCCCCTCTCGGAAAAAGCAATGCTCGGTGGGGGCCCCGGCCTGCCATCTAAAGTCGCGGCAGGGTTTGTAAACTGGCATCCGATATACCTACATATAATACATTCATAATCAATCATTTGATTTTTAATGCAGTGACATCAAGTCCAACCACCTTCGAAGAGCAGCTCAAATTGGTTTCACCCGTAATTTTGTACGGAGCAGACCTCTCCAACTGTGAAACTTGCAGAATTCTGAGCAAATATACATATACTAGGGGGCTCCGCCCCCTGCGGCCTGCGGCCGCCAACCCCCGATCGGGGCTGCGCCCCGAAGAGCGGCCTTCGGCCGCTACCTCGCGTCCGTTTGATATGCCCTTAGGTTTCCGACTGTTGTGATTTGGCATTTGGGGCGGATTGTGCGTCAGGTTAACGGTTTACTGGCATGCTTTATTTGTGGAAATATTCTGTGTCTTTTGCACACGCCTGCCTGTAAACTCAACAGTTTGCTGATGTGACGCTCGCCTGTTTTTAATGCTGCCTGGCATTGCCAAAACTCATTTTGTTCGGCCTGCTCCTTGTGGTTCTAATGCGTGTGTGCAGTCCTTACATGTTGGTCCGCTGCTCATTTTTTGGTTGCATTCATTTCAGCATGTCTGCGATTGACCTGTGAGCGGCATGCCCTTGTTGGTTACTTTATCCAACTGCCTGTTTTCCCTTTCGACTTGAAAGTGGCTTTCTCAAATGCACATTAGTCATTAGTTTTGTTGTCAATAGGAAGTTGCACAGGAACATTGGCGGTGCTCAACAGCACTCTTAATCCTTCTTCTAATCGCACTCCCAATCCATCTCGCGATTTACCTGGCAACGCACTCCCGCCTGGCCCATTACAGGGTGAGGCGGAGGTGGGTCAGTCTGTGATGTTCCACACCACCCATGATGTTGTGAACATACTGTTGGAGGCAGAGTGTTTGGCTAATGCCGCTGAGGTGGCATTCACAGTAGTAAACAGACCACAATCCTGCGCATTCGGCTGTTGTTGCACCTTGCAGAATTGGTTTCCAACGTCCCCAAGCAAGAAAACATCCTCTCGACAAAACATCCTGTCCATAAAACATCTTTGCCCAATCCTTGTGGCGCAGTGGTTAGCGCGTCGGTCTCGTAACCTGATGGATGCGGGTTCGAATCCCATTCAGGACACGAGCATTTGCCGTGGCACAAGCTTGTGTGCATCCTCCCTCGGCAGGCATGGTGGATGCGGTCGGAAAGACAGACTTAAGTGGCCAGTCTGTTAGTCCTTTGGATGTGACTTTAAGAATGAGGTCCCGTGTGCAGAATCACACTGCGCACGTTAAAGAACACACAGCTCCAGGTCCAAGTCAGAGGCCTGGCAGGGTACATTAACACAGAAGCCACTTCGTATCACTTGCCAATACTCTACGTCGGTCATCCTGCGCGTTGGCAATGCCGTAAAACCGGCAGTGTCGGCAGTTGTGACTGATGTCTTTAGTGCCTGGAGAGGTGGGTGCTGCAGCAATTGCACTCGGGAGTATGCCGGTACCTCGCCGGGACCCATTATTAAAAAATTAAATTTTAATTGGGTACCTGGAGCGGTGGGTGCTAGAACAGCTACTCTCAAGTGATATTTGCCAGAACCTCGCCGGGACCGTGGCTGACGTCACAACAAAAACACAAAAACGGTCGGACCACCAGCCGAAGGGCTATCAGTCCATCTCAAAAGAAGAAGATAAGTGTTGTTTGGGCCTCAGAGAGCAATCGTCTATTCAAACTGTCGTGATTGTGCAGTTTAGAGATACCGTCAAATTGCAAACAAATCCAATGATGAATCTCTCCAACGTGTCTGGCGCTGCCGCTGCTGATGATTTGGATATGAGGTACATTAACAGGCTGAATGAACTCGGGCGTTGGAATCAAATACAAACATCCTGCTGAGAGAAATTTGTGTTGGTTCGCAGAATTTTGTGAAAAAAGAATTTATTGTCTCCCCAGACAAATTCTCTGATCCACGAGTACCTACTTGCATTTCAACTGCCAAAGTCAGGAAACTTGATGCAGGATGCAAACCGTCGATCGCACAGGAACTGAAAAAATCTCTAAACGGAATGAAAAAAAAAACTCCCCAAAAACAAAATCAACAACCAACGGTTTCGATTATCTGCAGCTATATAGGCATCTGCTTTTTGCATCCCCATGATTAACGTTTTGTTTCTGTTCACCTCTTTTCTATCTTCCGGCAACACGCACACACTCACACACACAAATCCACACACACACCCACACACACATCTGAGTTTGTCCACGGCCTGATGCAGATGATGTCAGGCACGTGGCTGAACCAAAATATTTTCTTCTTCCAACTTTCATTCATGCATTGTTTTTTTTTTTTTTGAATGGTCACTGTCTCGACCATTTGGCTCGCCAGGCTAGTGGCTTCCTGCGCAATGAAATTCGATACCTTCCCTCCCAATCGATGCCGTCCTCACCCTATTGATACCGTCTCCTCCCATGTGACCCCGTACCCTCCCAAGCGAGGCCTTCCTCACCCTGTCGATACCGTCGCCTCCCATGCGACCCCGTCACCTCCCATGGCATGTTCGCGCAAGAAGCTTATAATAAAGACGAGGCGGGATGTACGAAAGTCCTTTTATATATACGCTCTCTGGCGGAAGCGTGCATGGTCGAGCACCTCGAGCGCAATTCCAGCAAAAACAATAGCTCCATTTGAAATACTTTCTTGGCAAGTATTTCAAATGGAGCTTTGAAATATTGGTGCTGCGTGCGGATTAAATGGCCGGACACATCCTTCAGTGAACCCATCGTCAACGAGAATTAACGTTGAGATTATTCAGCATTATGAGCAGCCTCCCAACCCAGAGTGATATTTAGGATTCTCAAACAATACTTATGAAATCAAGGCTCTGGCATTGTCATCACAGTTCCATTTAATTTCGGGAAAAACTCTAGGCACGTATGTGGGGGGTCCATTCAACGTTTGTGTGGGTCCGTTGACCCTGTACCACCCACCCCCACCGTTTTTGTTTCAAAATGGTCGCGGATAGGTATGAAATTGTTCTCCGTAGTGGCAAAGGTGTTTGTCCGAAAGCCATGTGGAGATCCCGAGATATCGATCAAACTGGGTTGTTTTGTGGATATATTTTCAGGTGGCAATGTTTCCTTTGTTTGCAAGAGCGGTTGAGTCCGTGAGCAAGGTCCCTTCACCTTTGCTTTACGACCCTTTTTTCGGATTATTGTTATTCGCCTACCAACATCAATTTTGCGACGTCTTTTCGGCTCACACTGCATTGGCATGACAACAGTAGCTATATTTTGAAAATTATCACATGGACTGGGACTGGATGCCGACGGATCAGAATTTAAAAAAAGGGGATCAGACTTGTGGGAGATTGTGTGACATCTCCCGCAGGCTGGAGATGTGCTCGAAGTTTTGAATTTTTCGTATTTCGAGACACGAAATGTTTGTTTGTAAAATTACGAAAAAATTTCAAATACTCAGTGCGAAGCTTGCAAAAATCGAAATTTGTTTTCCAGGATTTTTGGAATGATGCTTTGGGGACAAACACCCTGGAGACCTGTTGCCCCCACCTCAATTTCCCGATTCTTCACGTAAATGTTCAGTAGGTGTACAAGTTGCATGAATTTTCACTTGACTCGGTCTCAATCCTGCACCGTAGTTATATCCAGTTCTGGAATGGTACTGGTTCATTTCTTGTGTTGAGGGAGGAGGAACGTTAAAAGACACAAGGGCTTGTTGTGAAATACAGGGTTGCCCAAAAGTCTTTGGCCATAGGAAAAACGAAAATTTGCTGTTTTATCACATTTAGTGTATCACATTTAGTGATCTAAAACTTTTTCTAGCTCTAACCACGTCTCTCTACGCTATAATTGGAACAACATGTGCATATTTTGGAATGCCCAAAATCTTTGGCCATAGCGAAAAATTACATATGCTGTTTTGTCATATTTTGTTATTTGTGACTTTTTTGAGCTCCCACCAAAGATGTTACCACTTTATTTGGTACTAAAATTTAAGAATTAATTTGTTACAATTAAAGTCTTCACATCCGTGGTTAGAGCTTTACATATGCTGTTTTGTCATATTTTGTTATTTGTGACTTTTTTGAGCTCCCACCAAAGATGTTACCACTTTATTTGGTACTAAAATTTAAGAATTAATTTGTTACAATTAAAGTCTTCACATCCGTGGTTAGAGCTTTACATATGCTGTTTTGTCATATTTTGTTATTTGTGACTTTTTTGAGCTCCCACCAAAGATGTTACCACTTTATTTGGTACTAAAATTTAAGAATTAATTTGTTACAATTAAAGTCTTCACATCCGTGGTTAGAGCTTTACATATGCTGTTTTGTCATATTTTGTTATTTGTGACTTTTTTGAGCTCCCACCAAAGATGTTACCACTTTATTTGGTACTAAAATTTAAGAATTAATTTGTTACGATTAAAGTCTTCACATCCGTGGTTAGAGCTAGAAAACGTTTCAAATCAACAAATGTGATAAAAATAGCAAATTTACATTTTCCCTATGGCAAAGACTTTTTGGCTACCCTGTATATTTTGAACGGGCAGCTGATGATTTCTTGCGTTTTGGCTCATACCGTCCATTGGGTACCGATTTTGATCGTGAAATGTCCTTGCAGCGGGATAGTTTTGGTCTGCATTCCAGTTTGGCCTGGGTGCAGCAAATCTGGCCAGTCTCTCATTGTGAAATTTCAGATTGCTGTAGTCTTTCTCAACATGCCCAAATTTACCACAAAAAAAACAAAAAAAGCATTTCAAACGTGGTTCCCATAATCTACCACCAGAATGTGTTGTTTTGTTTGATGCATGTGGGAGTTTTCGAATGTTCTTGAATTTTGCTACACGGTATGGAATGTCTTGTTCCAGGCAATTATCCTTAGCTGAATTGGACTTATTCAGAAAACCAGCAAAGTTTTCAAAAGAACAATTTTTCAGCGAGAGTCTCATCCTTGGATGGCAGTTTTCCATGACATGCTCAACCAATGAAGTCAGCGAAAAGCCATCAGAGAGAATATCGGCAATGAGACACACACGAATGATGAATTCTTGTATTGTTTCATTCCCCTGCTGCAGGTTGTTCCAAGAATGTTCGAGTTTTTCTTATGCTCATGTGAAAAATATTCCTTGAATTGAGAAAAAGTTTCAATGTCGCTCTGAATGATTGAATGTCAGCTCAAAACGGAGCCATGTAAAAGCAAAGACATGTTTGCCAGCAACTTATCTTCTGACCAAAACATTTGCTTAATAAAAAGCTGACACTCCTGCACAAATTTCAGGGTCTTCTTTGGTGGAGGCAGAAAATGATGGAAGCTCAATATTTATTTTCTCAGAATTTTTCAGCGATGCTGCGTTGCTGACTATCCGAATTATTGTGTGATTTCTCCGAAACACCACGATATGAACCCAATTCCTTGATATTGGAAAAACCACTTGGTGAAATAAGATTTCCTCCCGTTGCAATTGGTGAAATAAGATTTCCTCCAGTCGCATCACCAGTACCTAGATTTTACATAGCCGTATCTTGATATTGCATTTCGCGAGTTGCCGTGAAGTTGTCCTGCGGATGATCCGAGCTGATCATGTATCCAGTGTAAACATGGTCATTTGGTTTTCCAGTTGCCAACATACTTTCACCTGAAGGATGGCAAACAGTTACAATAGTAGATGAGGCGAACACAGATGAAGGGTTGCAACAACTGGTTTTTTCGACACAATGTGACTATTGACAACTGATGTAGTTGTCGCAACTGTTGCAACTTTTTGCAGGAAAGGGGCTTCTTCTGGATTGTGAAGATCGCTACAGCACACTGAAAATGGTGATAAGGAATTGGCACCGCCAAAACGAAATCAGCCATTTCAACCATCTTTTGTGATTTCTTTATCAATGCAGTCATTAAAAAGACAATTCCAGCAATTGCGAATGGGCAATTTCCCACGAAATTCATTGATTTCCATTAAATATCCCCCTTTTTCAGCTTTGCATGCGAAAACGCCATGTCTTTCCGTTATTTAATGAAGTGGCAAGCACAGTGCACAAAAACATTTGAAAGACAGCTTTCTTTTGCTCTTTTCTTAGTCTCATATTCAGTGTATTGGCATCATTTTTCTGTTCCTGTGAAATTCAAAGTAGACATTGAAAAATTACTGAAAATGCGTTTTTGACAGGTTCTTTCATTTTTATTTCCACCACCAAGTCACGAAATTTTTAGACGTTTGAGTGAAATTTTCAAAAATTATCACCATTTTCAAGATGCTCTAATGATCGCCTGTCCCAACTGTCTGGAGATCGGCATCAAACAAATTACCAACAACTGATGGCCGTGGAACGCCCTGGTCATGGAAGCAGATTTCGTTGAAAGACTCTCGGACAAAGTTTTAATCATCTCTAGAATCGCATCAATTTTCTGGTCCGACACCTAAGACCGATTTTCATTTTCCTCGAGGCGACGTGCGAGCACATCATTACGCTATTCCAGTTGCGCTATTCAACTCTCGGCCATATTTTGCTGCACCGAACCTGATGGCATCATTATAAACGGCTCACTTTCCGATGGATGAGCTTTTTTGGGGAACGGTGAGTCAACAGATGACGAACGGGAAGACTTTCCGGAAATACCCTTTTCAGCCGTTGCCATCTGATAATGAGTACGAAATAACGCAACAGCTGGATTGGGGTCCGACCTTTATACCACAGTTCTCTGAGGCAACTTAGATTTACGCATGAGACCCCGTTGCTAAACACGCTGTCATTCTGGGAAAATAACGACAGCACAATGGACAAAAATTCAAAATCGACAACAAATAAAACAAATAAAAATGAAAGAGCAAATGAAAGAATGAGCGGTTGAAGGTTTCTGACAACTTTTTCAATTTCTGATTTTATCAAAGAATATCCCCCTCCGAGAAATGTATTAAATCAGTATGCCCTGAACCATGAAATCTTCCTTCGAACCGGCTGAACACAGATCGGTTGTTCCTGCCCAACTCTTTCAATGTCATTGACGTAGATATTTGAAGCAGCCA
>JASGXE010017120.1:0-16148 GCA_030068105.1 Sinentomon sp. SZTP_YWyxl
GTATCTTTCCGCAGTCAAAAATAAGTGAAGCATGTCCCATTCAGGGGATTACGTAGGCACCTACATACAATGCAAAATGAAAGGCAACTGGATGCCTTGAGGGAACTCACTCCAAAAGCCCCACATCCATCCCGATTTTGCAACAGGCCGCTGAGCTTTTGGCAACAAATGTGCTTCGACCTGTTCAATCACATCTGGAGATGCCAGAGCACCCTTCGCTGCAGATATCAACTTCAGTTCAGCTTCTGATAGGCCAAGTGATTTCAGATTGTCGAACAAATACATATCCCTTAGGCTATGTATTCCATGGTCAGCAAGCCTGAAAAAAGCAATAAATTTATGTGTGCCCCTAGGTTGATGACTGTCAGAAGGAGAACTCATACGAATGTGTCTTTCCCAAAGTACCTAGGCCTACCGATGGATTTGATTTGATTTATCGCTTGAAGGATTTATGTCCAAGGTAACTTAAATTTTGTGTAGAATGTTGGTACCTAGTGCTATTCTTCTACCATCCTTGGTGCTAATGATCGAACTGTCAATAATTGATAGATCAAATTAGACTGATTTAATAAGGGTGCCCAGGTAGCCTATTCAAGCCAAGAATTTTAATTTAGCTGTAATTCATCACCTTTTCTTGGCAATCTTTGGTGAAAGGGTAGACAAAGGATTGTCTAATAACAAAAATGATTTTTCACATGGTAACAAAAGTGTCAACACAAGAGCAAGGCCGAACTAAAAGACACAGGCAGGCATACGAATATATCCACCAGTGTAAATTGGGACACATGTATCCTCACACAGCCCACCTGGATTCCACATGTTTCAGCTTATTGTCGAGCAGCCATTGCCGAAGCAGCAATCGGTTCTTTAGAGCTGAGGCAGCTATTTGAACCTTTGCATTAAGATCAGCAGGAACACCGGTTATCGGTAATGTCAAGGATAGCAAATGGAACGGGTCATCTATATCTGAAATAATGGAATAAATAACAACAGGAAGTCAAGCCTGCAGGATAAAAAACGAAAGCAGAGGCCACCAGAATCCACTCACTGGAGATTCCTCCCGAGTGTTTCAAAAGGCCTTAGTTTGACCAATGTTTTGAGAAGCAATGTGATTAGATCATCAACTGTTAACAATGACAGTTAAGAGTTGGCATATTAGGATACCTGTAGGGGCCTAGCTCTGTGATTGCAGTAATAAATCTGAGGTAGGGCCTACAAACTCACAATCTTGCCTGTGCAAGTAGGCCCAAATATCCAAAAATGCATAGGTACCTAGGAAGTCAATACCTAAGTGACAGTGACTCGCTTCACAGCACCCGACAGAGCACCAGCCAATGTCAAAGTATAGGCCCAAAACTGACATACTGTTGCTCCGCCGGCGAAACCCCTTCTCAATAGGGGCCTATTCGAAAGTTAGACTGCTGATGTTTTTTGCAGGTAAGTTGATAAACCCCATCATACAGAATCATGTGAGGAAGGTTTCAAAAGAACCAGAAGCAAAATAACGGGCAAAAATAAATCCACTCTGTGTCCCAAGGCCATCACATATTGGCAAAAACAATCACATTGACAATCGAATTGTGTCTGGCGCTATGATCCATTTTGCATTTGCAAACACTGTAAACTTTTACTTGTTTGAGGTCATTGTCAGATTGGATTTCAAGTTTTTGATGATGACGTTTTGACCCCCTGGACTGGAGTGTATCTTTTGATGAGTCTCACAACATCAGCGGCAGCGAACATGTCACACCAATCAGACGTGAGAAAGGCTCCAGTCCGGGGGTCGAAAAGTAATCGTCAAAAACTTGACATCCGATCCAACAACGTCCTCAAACCAGGCAGGTACCTACCTAATTCAGTAGTGATTGCCAATCTGACAGCATTGAGCGGAAACATTGCATTTTACCTAAAATTGCCGTTGTAGGTACTAAAAGATTTGGGCAGATACGGATAATTTTCGAATCAAGAGAGCTCAGAATATCAGCATTCTACCAGTTAGTCCAGTGCAATTGAAAATTCCAACCTGTTAGCAGGTATCAAAAAAGTGTTAGATGGTCCCATCATGCCAGTGATTGGATGGATCCATTCCCCCTGCACAAACCCACCCAATCATCCGCAGTCTATGTTTCATTTCTCTCTAAAAAAAAAGCCCATCTGGAAAAAATCGACTTCTTGGAAAGTACCTAACTAGTCGCCCTGTGCAATGCTTTTCTTCTCCCTTCCCGAATACCACCCACAGGAACTTCAGCTCTTGGAAGAGTCTCGCCATCATGTCAAATACTTCTTATCTTTTCCAGAAACCCACCTGCAGAAATCTAGTTCTTGAAAGGACACAGTTTAGGGTTTTTTACGTAACCTTCCCATGGGGAGAATCCGATGCTAAAACAGTATACTTACACAGCCCACAGTACCTACCTAGGTATGTTCTAGAATGAGGTTATGACTAGCTGGTGCTGGACTCTTCTGCCACACTTTAAAAAGGAAAAGAGAGAATTAAACTTAAAAAACACTAGTGTTCGGAGTGAGGGAATATTCCGGGAATATTCCCAAAATTCCCGGGAATATTCCCGGAATATTCCCGCCCTCTGGGAAAGTTCCCGAGGGAATATTCCGGGAATATTCCCAAAAATCCCGGGAATTTTCAATGAAATTCCCGGAATATTCCAGTCTCATATTGATTTTTCTGACTGTTTTTGACTTTTTGAAAAGTTTCCAAGGGAATATTCCCAAAATTCCCGGGAATTTCATTCAAATTTCCAGCAAAATTCTTGCATTTGAATATTTCATATTAAAAATTATGTATTGCGAGTCCTTTGACTTTTTGTCTCAGAGCAGCCAGCGTTGGGCATAAAAGGGGCACCTAAGGGGTGGCTTTGATAGTGTATTTTCTATTGAAGGGGTGAGGATGGCTGTCTCCAAATTTATTGTTGTCTGCTATGAAGGGGTGAGAAGTTTGCTCTTCCTTCTAACTTCTAAAGGACATTGATTGTTATGTGGCCTTCTTGTTCAGCTGCTCAATTTTGCTGTCACGTTCAACCAAGGCTGTGAATGTGTAGTTATGTTTTTGCCATAAATCTTGTGAAATCTTACCCTAGATTACCCCAAGAGAAAAAAACCAACTTCCATCTACTTCTTTACGACAGTTGAACATTATGCAATATCCACACATCTTTGCAGCACAAATTCTGCATTCTACATGTAGGTTGCCAGCTGACATTTTAAAATTAAAACATAATATTTGTTACTTTGAAAAAAAAAATGAAAAATTGGAACAAAATCTTTTTGTTGGCCCAAAGCGTGTTGGTACCTACAACTTCCCTTTGTATTTTTTGGTGTGCAAGTTAGACCCAGTCCGCCCACGCAGTACCAACGCGAGCAGTCGGCAGGCAATATCAACACAAGATTTCGTCAGTAAAAGCTACCAAAACCAGACATGAGCCTGAGTCAGCGCGAACTCTGATCATGCTCGTCAAGAAGGAGCAAATGTTTATAAATTTTTACCAACAAGTCTCTGAGTCGGGAGCAGTCCCATCGGTGATTTCAAAAGAGCAAAACTGCTCACTGTTGAACGAACTCTGCTAAGTAGGTACCTACCTAAATGTGAAGTATGATATTTCGAATAGAAAATTAGTTTGAAAGAAAGGAAAATTGGAATTTAAAAAAGCCATTCGCAAACAGGCCAGGAATATCCGGGTTTAAAAATCCCCCAAAATTTACTCTGAAAATACGCCACCATAGATTCGCCCTTTCGCATCATACTTAATTGATTACCCTAGAAAATGATATACCACAGAATTCACAGCCCGGCTGACTTTAACCATATAAATTATCAACATTTTGTTGCTTTCGTGCATTTTGCATATTCACGCCAGCCTGTATCTGGTCTGGCGATGATGGTGAAATGACTCATATGGAACTGGCAAAATGTGATAATCTTGTTCAACAACCACGAACTCGGCCAATTTGAGTTTGAAAAAATTGAAGTTCCCACAGGAAAATCATAAAGTACCTACATGGGAATATTCGAAAAATTCCCAGTGATATTTTCAAAATTTGAATTTTCCCAGGAATATTCCCAAAATTCCTGGGAATGATCCAAAAATTCCCGGGAATATTCCCAAAATACCCGGGAATATTCCCAAAATTCCCGGGAATATTCCCAAAATTCCAGGGAATATTCCCAAAATTCCCAATGAGGGAATATTCCCGGGAATATTCCCAAAATTCCCGGGAATTTTCGTTTGTTCCAAAATTCCCGAAAAAGGAATATTCCCGGAATATTCCCGGGAATATTCCCTCGAAAATAAATTCCCGGGAATTTACGAACACTAAAAAACACACACCTGGAACGATTTCGCCATCTACCACTATGGCATCTTCTGCAGGACTGAAGTTATCACAGGTTGGAAATGAAAGCTGGAATTCAGAATTATTCGGGAAAAAGCATAACTTACCCAGCAGCTGAAAAACATGAAGATACTCTTCCAAGCCACTGGATTTCAGCAACGAGTGAAGATCCATGGAGTCAGCATCTTCCTTCTTTGATTCAAGCTCAAGCCGTGAGCTGGATTTCAAAGCACAAATGAGGAGCAGCATAAGAGCCACAGCTCGTACTCTCCATGAATCCAGAAATCCCATAACTGAGATAGGGTTCTCGTTACTTCATTTCACAGTGGTTAAATTTACAAGAGAAGTCAGCAACTGCCTTTGGCAAATGCTTTGCGCCATCATGAATAGGTAGGTACGGTTCCTAACAAGGACTGAGCATGCTGCTACATGAATCATCAGACCATAGTTTGATCAGAAAATGCAATAAGATTCCACATAGTAAGGTCTAGAGCCAATAGGTGACAAGAAGCAGAACATTAGATTCGGTACGGGTACCTACCTACGGATATTTATAAGCAGGTAGGTACCTCCCAACCGCCAAACTTGTAGATCACTAGGTATCCATCAGATATTTTACCCACCACGTTAAATGTCCATAAATTTCATGTGCTTTTAACTTGCATGGTCGCTTTCTAAATCTAACCAGTGTTGTCAGGTGTTACTAACATTTCCCGCCAGATTTTTTTGGAAACCCTACCAAAAACTTTCTAAAGCAGCCAAAAACATGCCAAAACAACAAGTCGTGTATTATGTTAGGTTACCTATACCTATAGGGCAATTAGGTATGAGACAACAACTTGAAATGTTGGCTTGACATGGTTAATCACCATAACCTAGACCGAAAACAAACAAAATGCAGGAAAAAACATGGGTACCTAGGGCCCACTCAATATGTACCTACCTACCTACCTTCTACCAAAATTGATAATGCACAATGCCAATGTACCTAGTTCCTATCTACCTAATGCCCTCTGGGGTGAGTTCAGTTGATCATGCTCACTACCTAGTTCCTAGACAGCGGGAGTCAGGGCGACGAGCAGTCGAGACAAGACGGTTTTTGGTTGGGCTTCTTTTTGGACAGTCGGGATAAAGCTCACGGTGCTGCTGCATTCGACAACTCGACCAGTGAATTCTGAAGTGGAACGACAATACAAGATGTACGCCTACCTATCTGAGGTTTGATTGCTTCTTTTTGCCAAGTGGTGACGCCGGCCGATGACTGGCCAAGTGGCGAAGGCCGACAACTGGTCAAGTTTTTAGTTTCCGTTTTATTGTTTTCCCAAGGTAAGCAGAGATAAAATGGCATGGCAGACAAAAATTTGAGGTGGTGTACAGTGATGGAAAATGAAATGAATCGCATTTTGTACCTGGCCGGGATAAAGCTCACGGTCTGTGTACCAATTTTTAAACTACGTTGGGGGTCACTGGAAATAAAGCCATTGGTCAGTGGAATCCCCGTGCGCCGTGCGGGCACGGGTATCCATAATTTTATTGCCACTGCAAACCACGGATAGCAACAAAATGGTTCACGTGGTTCAAGCGGGCAGCATGCTTATTTGGCCGCAACGTGAACGATATATTATGGGTTGGGTATGCTTGCTTTCATATGCCAAGGACATGGGTGTGCATGCATTTGCAATTTAATTCATGATTTTGGAACATTAAAAAATGCAGAAAAAAAATTTCAAGAAATGATTGCAAAGTCAAACACGCGGTGCAGAGAAACCCAAAGAGGGCGCAGTCAAAATGGCCGTAATACTGGAGCCATCGCTGGCCCCCCGCCGGCACGACCAAAGGACACAATGTCAAGAGTCATAAAATGTCATAAAATACCGATGCCGATAGCTTTTGCGCAATGATTTAGTGCACCAGATTTCCAGGCACCATGTCGAGTCAATTTTAAAATGGATGCGATGATTCGCAATGGGTCAAAAAGGAAAAGAGAGCGACAGAAAGCCAAATAGCCTATGGCATAGGTTACAGAAAATACCGACAATGAGGTAGGTTAGGTAATCAATGTCATGAGAGATTTTATCAGTATCATGCCGCAGAGGCAATTAATGAATTTTGAATATTTCAAAGCGCCGGTGTAGCGTTCCCATGCTGCATTGCCTTTGTTAGGTAGGTACCCATTCTCTTTGTTAGGTTATTAAATTATTAACAACTCTTCTTTTCCAACTTTCCTAGGAGGGAAGGGTTGGGCCTATGATTAGGAGGGGCTCAATTAGCAAAAGGGTGGCCTTTCCTGGAAACTGCTGGCTGTAACCAAAATGGAGAAAATATTGTTTCTTGGAGAGCCCTAGTTTTGGAAAACTTTAAAGCAAGCCTTGGCGATAAGAAAAATCCTGCTGTGGGCGGAGATCATGGTTATGTCCACTTGTTTGACCAGTTGAGAAATCTCACGATATTGCTGGCTTGTTTGAAAGGCCTATTGAAGCTCACAAAACGTATTCTTTACAATGGCTGAAGTGCCTGCAATGGAGAGGATTTCGCTTGCTCCTGATCTTCGGTCTTGGTTCACAGAATATACCTAGTCACTTGTTATTCAGAAAGTGCCCCATGAACTGTGATATTCAGAGAGTGCCCCATGAACTGTGATATTCAGAAATTGCCCCATTGAACTGTGATATTCTTCGAGTGATATTCCATCTGTGATATTAATTATTTACACCTTTTGTAACCTTTCTTCCTGTGCAATATTTTATCTGGTTTGCCGCATCATTTTTAGTTGTAGGTAAGGTTTTAGTGTGTTCTTGTTTGTCCCACTCTGGCCAGAGAGTTTTATTCATTTCCTTTTTGATAATCTGGTTTTCCTTTTCTATTGTTACCAATGAAATAAAATTAGGTTCGAGACCAGCTTAGTGATGATGATATCAGTCTGAATGTAAAGAGACTTGACGTTAATTTTATTAGTAGGTGTAGGTAGGTAATAATTCGCCTTTTAATGCCGATCCAATAGAAGATATACCCACAGGCAATATTCATATTGTTTGGTGAGGAATTGAGCTCAGAGAAGAATCGGGTGTCCTGTACCTACTGCAAGCAGCATTAGAGGAGCACATGTGCTGCCGGGACTAAAAACATGAGGTTGGTGATCTCAAACATTTGGTAGGTACCTTGTGCTTCTGAAAGTCCAAAAGCTGTTTTATTTTCCCCTGTGGTCTCTTGTCGTTGCATGGCGCCCAACGTAAAAGGTGTGGAATAAGGGACTTTCAAATGCAACAGGTACTTGATTGTTGAGATCACCTACCTTTGTTCTTGCATCAGCTTCAATTTGTTTGAGAAAAAGTCTTGTAGAGGGGTAAAAGAGCAGGTCAGGTTGACCTCATTCATTTCGGTAGTTCCTAGTTGTGTGACAAAATTTTGGGGACTACTTATTTGTCAGGCAAAGGGTTAGGAAAGTTTTGACAGGTTTGTCAGTTATTCAATAACTTGACTTTGCACCGCTGTTCATGGTTTCACCGGTTCTTCGAGCCATTCCGAGGGTGAATTACAGAGAGGCTTCGACCCTATTGGACACATAGTGATTTGGTGGGTGACAACAACAAATGGATTTCAATGGCAATAACATTGAGTTTACAGGATCTAATTTCGGTGGTGAGGCCGCACAGGAGATTGTTGGAGATGTGTCATCTCAAGGGAAGCTGGACAGTTTAATTGATGCCATGAGTAGGCTGTCAGCTCATGTGGTAGCCAGGGATGCAGAGGTGGATAGCAAACTTCAAATGGTTGCAAAGAGGTTGGATAGGCATGCTGTGGAAGGAGGAATTTACACCGTCGAACATCAGAACACAACAGATTCAACACGATCGGGTGATGTGGAGGCACCTGTGCTTTGTAGCCTGACCTTGAAGTTGAGGAAAGAGTTAAAAATTCAGCCACCGAGTTTTGATGGAAAACCTGATGCAAACCCCATTGCATTCATACAAGCCTGTGGTCAGCTGAAAATTTCTCATGAGGTTTCGGATAAGGAGTTTCTGGATAATCTACGATACTTGTTGAAGGGTGGTGCTTTAACTTGGTACAATCTCATTAAAAATACCATCGTCTCCTTTGCTCATTTCAAATCCATCTTCCTCAAAACTTTCATATCCACTGATTACTTGTCCCAAATCAATACCATGTGGCACAATCTGGAGCAAGATTCATGTGAAAATGCAGTGGATTTCACCATAAGAGTTGCCACTCTTGCTGATCTAGCACTCAACCAAATGGATGAACAGGCCATCATTGCTCAGGTTCTGCAGAGATGCAATCGTAGGCTTAGGTCATTTGTCTCTCGGTCACACTTTGATTCTTTAGCACATTTCATCATGGAGTTAAAAGCTGCTGAAGATAGGTCCATAAGCAACATGGTGTCCTATAATCCTCAGGTTGCGAGCGTACGGGATTTGGTGCAGGGTACTGTGGGTACAGATGTCGGAACAACTCGAGAAATGACTGCTAGGACCACTGGAGCAAGTAGATCATTGCAATGTCGTGAAGGTTTATCACAACAGGATAGACCACAATATGGGTATGGGAATAACAGTCGATGGCGGAATAACAATTGGAATTCTAGTCGTGGTTATCGTAATAAGTTTGGAGGACGACGTTATGGACAGCATAGAGGCTCTGGTCTAAATAACTATCAGGCACATGTGAACAGATATGGCCAGCAGCAGGATTGGCAGGATAGACAGTATAATCATCATGGGTCATTTAATAGTAGGTCCCGAGTCAGTGTAAACATGGTTAATGATGAAAGTTATGGTGATGGTGTCACATCGTTTCAGGGAAATGGAGACCGGGACTGCGAGCGGCAGTAGGTGTCACAGTCCCCGGATCAAAGAAGATACCGAGTAGCCGGTGTTTTCGAAAATCCTACTCTGTGACGGTGGTCAATTCTCATATCAAGGAGAATAACATGGAAGCCTATTACCAGTATTTGATGAGGTATTGTATGCCGTGTGAAAGTGGGCTGAAGCTGTGGAAGCCGATGTTGAATTGTCAAAAGAAGAATGTTCTGGGGAAGGAAGGATGTCGAGATGTTCAGGATGAAATTTCACGGAAGCCAATACTTTTTGCATCGTATCGGAAGCCATTTGGTGATAATATTCATGTTGCTATGGAAGCGAAGCCTGTTCAGGATGCAACTGAGGACATTGTTGGTCAAAGTGATAAATCTGATGGAGTGCATGAGAGTGTGGATAAGGATAAGAATGAAGATTTAGGAGCCACAATTATTGGCTTAAATGTGTCATATGCAGTTGATCCTTTGGAGACCAGGGAGCCAGAGACAACGAGAGAGTGTTTTAAGGTCAATCTGGTGGTTAAACAATGTGATGGGTATGAAGAGGAGTTGAAGGATGATAGGGTCGCAAACGGAGCTAGCATCACTCCACAGGTCGGTGATGGGGAGGTGGATGAAGTCGATCATGTGGAGTCCATTATTGGGGAATCTGAAGGTATCGGATGCGAGGAGAGGCAAAGCAGATGTGTAGGTTTTGGTACAAAGAATAGTCAAAGGGGATATCCTATGCTCCCTCTTAATTTCGGTAGCATATCCTTGCCTGCTCTGGCAGACACGGGTAGTCCAGTTTCTTTGATGAGATATGATATTTATCATGAGTATTTTGGTCATCTTCCTCTTCAACAATCCAGATTGTGTCTTGCAAGCTTTACCAAACAAGAGTGTCAATACAGGGGTTGTATTCAGTTGTCATTGACTCTGCATGGAGTGAGAGCAGGCTTCACATTTTTTGTTTTGGATCAACTTTCTGCTCGATTCATTGTTGGTTTGAACATTATTAGGCATTTTCAGATTGTTCTGGACTTTGAGAAAGAGACATATACGGTTGCAGGGAAGAGCTACGATTTGCTTTATTTGTCACGGGAACAGGAGGAGAATACAACACATTGCCACATGATACAGAGAGATGCAGTTGAGAAAGGTTGTGGAAAGGAGTCATTGGACTTTAATGCCAAGGATTTGTGGGCTGCTATCACAATTGATTCAGACACGTCATATCTGCGGGATGTTGATGTGTATAGTGATACTCTTCAGGATGTTAGGTTTGGAGATGCTCTGTCTGTTGAGGAATTGTCAGGTTTCAAGCGCATTTTGGAACAGCACTCCATTCTGTTCCGGTCAGAGATTGGGTGCATTCAGGACAGTGAATTCAAGATACAACTTGTGAGAGATGATCCTATCAGGCTTGCACCATATCCGATGAGCCCTCAGCAGGAGGAGGTGTTGGAACAGATTATTCAGAAGTTACTTGATCAGAATCTCATTGCACCCAGTCAGTCTTCATATGCAGCTCCAGTTATTCTTGTCAAGAAGAAGGAACCAGGGAAGTATCGGCTCACAATCAATTATAAGAAGCTCAATAAGCAGACGGTCTCGGTTTGTTCGCCGCTTCGTAGACCTGATTCCATCTTTAGAATGTTCTCAGGATCTGAGGTATTTTCACTTTTGGACATATCAGACAGTTTTTATAATATACCTATCAAAGATCAGGCAACAAGGGATATGTGTTCTTTTGTGACGCCATTTGGTCAGTACTCTCCGTTGAGGATGATGCAGGGTTTGAAGAATAGTTCTCCGGTATTTCAAGCAGCTATCAATAAGATTTTGCATCCACACAGACATTATGCGGTGGCTTTCATTGACGACATAATCATTTTCAGCAAGAATCTTGAGGAACACAGGTTGCATTTGGCTCAAGTATTATTTGCCTTG
This sequence comes from Sinentomon sp. SZTP_YWyxl, assembly GCA_030068105.1. NCBI lineage: Eukaryota > Metazoa > Arthropoda > Protura > Sinentomata > Sinentomidae > Sinentomon > Sinentomon sp. SZTP_YWyxl. The sequence continues at coordinate 11,114 of JASGXE010017120.1, forward strand.
CAGGAGAGTGGTGTGTCATTGAACAAGAAATGTCACATTGCCACCAATCGTGTCGAATATCTTGGACACATTATTTCTGGGGGGAAGATCACTCCAAATCCTGAGAAAGTGCGGTCTATCTTAAGCATCCCAGTTCCGGATACGGTGAAGAAGTTGCAGAGTTTTTTGGGGGCTGTCGGTTTTTTTGTCAAGCATATACCTTGTGCCTCAGATCTTATGGAACCATTGAATCAATTGAGAAGAGGATCCACACCAAAGAAATTCAGATGGAATTCAGAAGCACAAATTTCATTTGATGCCTTGAAGAAGGTTCTAGCAGAACAAATTGCCTTGTACATCCCGGTTTCAGGTCGTAAGTACAGACTCACAACTGATGCGTCGTCAGTAGCCATAGCAGCTATGCTGAGCCAGGTGGATAATTTTGGGAACGAGTATCCAGTGGCCTTTTATAGCAAATGCTTGAAAGGATATCAGAGGAATTGGCCATCAACTGTGAGTGAGTTATATGCTGTGGTTATGGCAATTGAGAAGTTCCATACCTTTCTTCAGGATGAGCAATTTGAAGTCTACACGGATAATACGGCAGTCACATATCTTCATTCATTCAAAACATTGAGAGGGAAAATAGGTAGATGGGCGATAAAGCTCTCTTCATATGACATGGTGTTGAAGCATTGTCCAGGCAAGCAGAATGTTTTAGTTGACTATTTCAGTCGAGTTGTTTCTCCTGAAGCATTGAACTATAGGGTTTCAAAGAAACAGGGTTGTCAGGATAAAGTTTGTGAGGTTCATTCAGACAGTGTTTTTGTGGCTCTGGTGGATGTTGATTCTGATCTCAACATGTATGATGGTTTCGCTCAAGTATTTCAATTTGAGGAGAATAAGGCTTCTGGAGATAGGTCTGCTTGGATTATTAGTTTTGCTCAGCCGGTACCTACCTCGCCGGGACCCTTGATTGGGTGCCTGGAGCGGTGGGTGCTGGAGCAGCTACTCTCAGGTGACATTTGCCAGTACCTCACCGGGACCATGGCTGACGACACAACAAAACATAAACGGTCGGACCACCAGCCTCAGGCTATCTGTCCATAAGACCCAAAGAAGAAGAAAGAAAAAAAAAATAATTTCTGATGAGGAACTTTAGTTGAATGACGGCCTTTCTCATAACATTTTGGATGTGTTGGACCCAAATCAGTGGGATTTAAAAGAAGATCTAAGTATTTAATTGTTTCAGGCTTTGTCAACAATGTAGAACCAATCTTGTACTCCCTAAGGAAGGATGGGCGAGCATGAGGAAGAAAAAGACATGACGGAGGTTTTAGAAACATTTATCTCCATTCAATTGGCAGCACACCATCTGGCAATTACATCGAGATCAGACTGAAGAGCCATAGCAGCTTCAATGGATGTCATGATTTTTTTTTTCAATTTCTATTTTATTTATATTTATCCAAAAGCATACATACATCTTGGGCAAAGACACAGTATTCAACAATGATTGTTTTAACAAATGCACAGAATATTGGTCCATAACCGGTCAAGCCCGGCGCCCGTACACCTTACGCGCTCAAAAACTGCAACTGATATCCGACTGACGTAAGGTGTACGCGTGTTTAAAGCTGTGGCGATTTGCCGAAGTCCGTACACCGTACGCGCGGGAATACCATGCATTCAAATGGGTTTATCGCCGCAAATGTGGTGAATTGCGTCGGCTAAAATTTTCATAGTCGGAAAGAGGAATAAACAGCGATCTAGCAGACGTTTATTCCACCAAAATCGGTCCAACCGTTTTAAATTGGCGCAATTTTCAAATTTCCCGGGTTTTTGTCTTTAGTTCCTGTTGAAGGCGCCGTTTTTCGCGATCGCACGACATCTGCCGCCCGCCGAAATTTGAATTTTCGGGAAGTTGAAAGACGCCCGATTTTGCAGACGCTTGTTTCACTTGATTTGCTGCATTGGTTTTGAAATGGCGTCGTATTGAAATTTCCTGTTTTTTCCAGTTTTTGCTCAATTTTGGTGTGGTTTTCAGTGGTTTGTGTGTGTTTTGGCCAGTTTTTTTGTGCAAAAGTGTTTTTATTGGTTGAAAACATCAAAATATGAGTGATTTTTTGACACAGAGCAGAAATCTGGCATGTTTGGGCGGGAAATGCATGCATTTCTGCTTTTTCCGTTTTTCGAAAATCCTTGCAAAAATTATTAATTCCGGCGGGAGCGACACTTTTTGGTGCCGAAAATTGCGGAATGCCATTGCAAAACCCGAATTCGTAATTCCGGGCTTGAGGGGATAATCAGTCAACACCAACCTCTCAATGCAGCAGCCAGCAGGCACATGTATTTTTGTTGAACCAATGCACCATCATTGAATTGTCACAAAAATCCATGAAATAGAAATAATTTGATCGTCATTGCTCACGTGGTTTAACCATTCATTTGTGTTCCACATGGATCAACCATTCATAGGCATTTGTATTCGGAATTATTATTCATTGTAAATTAAGTTCCTTGGCAAAGTAATTAGTAAAGAGAGAAAGAATAGCTCAACAATTAGAGGTAGGCAAGGTGTTACTGTTAACCATGGTTCGTAGGTACATTACATCCTAATATTTGGAGATACCTACCTGCAAGCACTACATCCCCAAGGGATTGGTAATATCCTGATACTCTCTTTTGTATGCCATCTAAGCAATTCCTGAACCGAATCCCGAATCTGCTGCTGTAATGCCCCAATGTCGAACCTGCTGTTACCCTCAAATGTCTGCCCTAGTTGTTGTTGCCAAAGGAAGGGCACACCAGGCTGAAGAGTAGCCTGTCAGCCATTTTTTTTTTAATTTTTTCAGCAGCCAGCAGCAAAAAGTGGCGCGACCCCTCATCGCCGACGCGATGAGGCCACGAAGGAGGCCAGAAAGCCAGCAGCGCATACCTCGTGGCTTGCACCGGTTCCCATCAGAACACAGAAGTTAAGCAACGTTGGGCCTGGATGATGCTTGGATGGGAGACTACCCTTGTACCCCAGTTTGTGCTGCTGGAAGGGGGCTTAGTGGCCAAGTCCCTCGTCTCCTTCGGATGAGACGTTAAGCAGGAGGTCCCGTGTGCAGCATCACACTGTGCACGTTAAAGAACACCTACACCTAGCTCCAAGTCCAAGATAGTGGCTTGGCAGGTTACACAACAGAGAAGCCACATCTCACAAGTCACACATCACTGCTCTGCAGAGCATGACTCTCTCCGGGAAAACCTGCGGTTTGGTGTGTATACGCCGTAAAACTGGTCCGAGTCGTTTCAGTTGAATGCAGAGCAGAAACGGGCTACAATTATGGGGCATAGTTCTCCTTGCGAGCCCAAGGTGTGTGCAACAAGGTAAATGGTCGGACCACCAGCCGAATGGCTATCAGTCCATATGACTCCACGATGAAAAAAAAAAACAAAAGACCCAATAGTGAGTGAGTCGGACCGCATGAAAAAGAAAATCCAACAACATAGCATGATCAGAGAATAGGGATGCAGTGTTGTTAGCATCTCAGGAGGCATTTGCAAAAAAAATAGCATCACATACCCATGTTCAATGTTTCATCGTTTCCAATTCGTCAAGATGACAGGTCGTTGGATTGAGAATCATCCAATTGGAAATGTTGAGTCAATTCCTGTGTCGTATCATCAAAAACAGCACAATGAAAAATTGAACAGTAATGTGTGTGCAAGTGCAATTTCCAATTCAGACATACATGAGAAAAAGAAGAAGAAAAGAAAATTAAACATTTGTAAGGTCGTACAAATAGAGCCAGACTTCTATTGGAAGATGTAGGGGGGCCATGCCCTAACCTAAGAAGAACCTACCTATCTGGGAAAACTAGGTATGTGATCACCTAGGATAGGCCTAAGAATCTCTACAAGACGAGAGATGTGGTATGGTACCACCTTCAAACTGACAAGTAGAGTCCTGCACGGGTAGAGTTTTCAATACCCATACCCAACCCATACCCGTGAAGGTGATACCCGTACCCACCCATACCCATAATTTTTTGGATTTTTTTACCCGTACCCGTGACCGTGATACCCAAACCCAACCCATACCCATGAGAAAAATACCTGTACCCACCCATACCCGTGAAAATTTCATACCCGTACCCAACCCATACCCACGAGACCTGGGCGCTGATGATTAGGCACAAAGAATGTGTGCAAGTGGTGCTGTCTATGTTGCGAAAAGACAGCTAATTCTCACGTGCATCACCAGTGGGTGAAGATGTCACAGAACAATGAACCGGACACGCTCGGAATTTGGTTTTCAGCACAATATCCCGAAATCCGGAATTTCGGAAAAAATGCTTACACTGCCTTCCAGTTCCGGACTGAATGTCGGAATGAATGCCTTCCAGTTCCGGAATGAATGTCGGCAAGCGCAAGTGATTTGCATCAACAATATTTTGGGTTCTCGCACTTTGCAGATCGCAAAACTCCACTTCCAGATCAAAAGAACACGGAACAAATCCCGAAATTGGAAGAATTCCTTTTCCGAGATCCGCCATTGGAGCCATTTCTTTAAAAAACACAAGAGAAAACACGTCGAACACATGGCGAACTGGCAATGAAATCGGAATTCGCACTCTGATGGAAAAGCCATGACTTTTGAAACACCACTGAACGAAACTTCATGAAACGAAAACGAGATGGCAGCCGCATCCCTCATGGACATAACCGATCCAGCAATCCCAGAATGTGGGTGCCAGCTCGAAGCCTCATAAAATTCGTCGGGAAGCGGCAGTGTCGCGTGTCGGATTTTTGCCGACGCCGACGGTCGAAACATTCGAAACCACCGCAGTCCGAACGAAAGCGCTCAACTCGAGGTGCCTTTTTTTTGACAAAAGTTTACGCCCAACATTTCTGCAACGTTGCACCACTTGTTGATCTCACAGAAATTTTTCCAATGCGTTTCTGATGGCCAAGACTCGGGACAAGGCGCCCAAAAACGGCTTTCATATCTTTGAGCAGCTTTATTTCCATTTTATTGCAGACTGCAGGCGTTGAGACAGTTTTCGGG
>JASGXE010017121.1:0-10522 GCA_030068105.1 Sinentomon sp. SZTP_YWyxl
AAAAAACAGAGTTCCTGCTCGAGAGGAGAGTTATTCCACAGCGATCTCGGGCCACCCTCTAGTGAGTACAAGCCGGTATGATAGGTGGATGCTCTACTCCAATCGTGCATTGAAAGGAAAGGGAAGAAAGGAAAGGGAGAGGTGAGGGAAACAGATTCACCACTTTATTTCCTCGGAAAGCCGCGGACTTTCCGAGCGTGGACGAGATCTGAAACAGGGACTAAATTGAATTGATTAGAACCGTGGTCGGACAGATGCCAGACAGGGTTTACGTGACACGAGGCCCTACCTGCCGAAGCATGCCGAGATCCGTTCTCAAAAAATAAATGAATCTGAAAATTCAGGCATGAGGAATTACCAACCGCAGACAAGAATTAACTTGCCGGGTTGACCTGGCCATACCAATTCAAATTCATATACTCCAGTCACACAACCTTCATCAAGACAGCTCTAAGGGTATTCCCCTTGGTAGGAGTCTCAACTCGGGTATGAGCGACCAGAGCAATCAGTTTTCCTTCCTGACAGAAGTTGTCAAATTTTGCCAAAATCGGCTCCAAACGAATACGAGTCGGAACTTCGTTTCTGGACGATGGGTGTTCCGTCCAGACATAGCAGCTAGGATTTGCCACTAATGTGACGCCACTACCCTAACGGTGCCTAGCAAGGTGTTGGGAAGGTACCTATTTGCTCGGAAAACCCAGGGGAAACGCGAACTGCTAGGAAATCGGAATATCCTGAACCGAAGTTTGGAAGTGACTGGTGGCGCCATCCCATCAGACTTGTGGGAAGTAAGAATTGGAGGTTCCGCGTACCATTTTGGTTGTGTTGCGGGATTTTTCCGAGAGATGGCAGTAAGATCAGCTGATTTGACACTCGATAGATGGCACTGTCGGTCCACAACAGGCACAAGGTGAGAGATCCGAGTGGGCGGAGCAGTCACTATCATTTTGATATATCAAACCGAGCAGCGATGGAGACGTTGCCATTTGGCCACTGGCGAGCCGAGGTGACGGACCTACGCTCTCGCCAGTTAAGGGCGAACTGAGCCTGCTGACGGAGGAAAGTAAAGATTCCCTGGGGACCGAATCCCCTAGGCTGTGGTGGGACTGCGTCGACTGGCCTACGGTCCCTGTCCCGAAGCGGCTTAAGGGTGGAAAGCCCCAGGGTATGTCTTCATCGTGGGAGGTTGCAGGGAAGGGTCGGGATAGCCCGCAATGACGCGCATAGGCAGGGAGGGGCTAGGTAGCCTAGGGCACTTCTAGGGTATCGCTTGATTCTCAAGCACTGGGAAAGTCTCACCCACGATCATGAGGATGAGTCACCTTTGCCCGGTTGCTATCCAGCTTCACCAACGATCATGGGGATGAGTCATTCTCTCCCTGGAAAGTTTCCTTCACCCTATTACGTAATTATGACGTCAGGGGAAGGGTAGGGGCCCCCTGGGGAGGCGAAAAAGGGGCGTGGCCGCCCTATTGTTTGCCGGTTGCCAGCGAACACACAAAACTCTCCCGGGGTATCCAGAAAGCTTGCTTCGGTGCCAATGATGGTTTTCCACTCCATTTATGATGTGAAAGTTTTGCTGCTGGCTTTCCAGCAGCAGGCCTATGACGACATTGTCGCTTGGAAATGCGTTACTGGGACTGACTTGAGATTTCGCGCCGATTTTCTTCGATCGCCTGGCACATATCTATCGATTTTCGCCATGCAGCAGTTTATCGCGAGGAAGTGTCATTTTTATCCCATCACTCAAACTCAAGGCCAATTGTTGAACTTTGGGAGTGTTTTCTGCCGACGCGCCACACCAGCAATTCGCATGGTGGGCTCAAACAACACAAAATTTTTGGAGTCTATAAAATGCTGGAAATTAAAAAACAGGCCAACCCTTCGGCTAGTGTATAAGCGCAGCTTGAATAACCTGAATTTGCGAATATTTTTATTTTATTTTACATTTTGTTCCGTTTTTGGCACTTTGATCGAGCAGTTCAGCGATTTGAAGAAGCAATTGGCGGGGAATTTACATCCTCAGTTTTCCCTCATTCGTTCTGTCAGAGGATGAAACCGCCAGGAGAACGATGCCAGCGGATCTTTTTTGAGCTGCTTTGGATTCGAACGTCTTTCATTTCTAACCCCGTCGAGTGCTCCGAAAAGCGCTAATTCGAGATTGCGGACACAATTTTCGCCATTTTTCCGGAGTGAGAGGTTTTTTGAGATATTTTTCCGGGGTGAGAGAATGCTCACTCGAAGAAGAACTCTTGAAAAGACCGCGATCGTCTGGTAAAAGAATCGTGTTTTTTCTAGTGGTTTTTTTACTTGGGGCGACAACTGCAGTGGTTTTGTTGGCTATGATCCTCACGGTTGAGGTTGAAATAAACATGGAGTCTCTCGTTGTGTCAGATTGGCTTGAATGGTTGCGCCTGTTCGGGTGCCCAGTTTTGAACTCGCAATCCCCGTTTGTGCTTTTTTTAACCGCGGTTTCTCCGGTTTGAAATTTATAATTGATGCGAGTAACTGCGCATTCAAGGCGCACCATTCAAAATGTTCAGTTTGGAGGTGGCAACGAAAGTGAAATCAAATGAAACACGACATTGCATCATCGATGATCGTGATTGCTGAAATCCCATCATTCAAGCAACATTCATTGCTTTTGGCTGGGAGATCCGAACTTTCTGGTTCTCAAATGGCGCATGGCGGGTCAAAGCCAGAAGACGGATCGGATTGACCGACATTCATTCGACGCTTCTTGGGATGGACCATGGTTTTGAAAATCATGATTTTTCCTCGGAATCCTTCTTTTGCTTTTGCCCCTGCAACTGTTTCTTGTCTTTTTTTTTCTTCATAACAATATTTCATTTGTTGCGTTCCGTTCGTTCAGGTTGTGGAGGAGGCGCATCTTGTTTATGCGTGTTGGTCAAGTTTGGCCGCATTCTTTGATTGACACATCAATGCACAACCATATCGTTATGGCTCAAAGTTACTCGTTTTCATGGTTTTGAAAGATGCATCGGTCTTGTTGTTGTGGCTGTTGAGTCGAAGCTGGTGTGAGCATGGCAATGAGAACGAGAACATGGCGGACAACCACAATTTCCCTTTCGGCGTTTGTCCCGGTTTTTATTCCTCATGGCCATGCGCATGAGATTTCAATGCATGGATTACCTTCTTCTTCTTCTTCTTCTTTGGGTCTTATGGACAGATAGCCTTAGGCTGGTGGTCCGACCGTTTTATGTTTTGTTGTGACGTCAGCCATGGTCCCGGCGAGGTACTGGCAAATGTCACCTGAGAGTAGCTGCTCCAGCACCCACCGCTCCAGGCACCCAATCAAGGGTCCCGGCGAGGTACCGGCATACTCCCGAGGGCAATTGCCACAGCACCCACCGCTCCAGGTCCCAAGACCTCAGTCACAACTGCCGATACTGCCGGTATTATGGCACAGCCAACCCGCAGGAACCGACGTCGAGTATCGGCGGGTGATACCAAGTGGCTTCTGTGTTCATGTAACCTGCCAGGCCTCTGTCTTGGACCTGGAGCTAGGTGTTCTTTAACGTGCGCAGTGTGATGCTACACACGGGACCTCCTTCTTAAAGTCCCATCCGAAGGACTAACAGACTGGCCACTTAAGTCTGTCTTTCCGACCGAATTCTCCATGCCTCGCCGAAGGAGGATGCACACACAAGTGCCATGGCAAATTTCATTTACCGTGCCTCGCCGAGGGAGGATGCACACACAAGTGCCACGGCAAATCTCGTGTCCCAGCTGGGATTCGAACCCGCAATCTTCAGATTACGAGTCCGACGCGCTAACCACTGCGCCACGAGGGTCGGACACCTCCTCCCTTTGCTGTTGATTCTGTTGCAATTTGAGTGTTTCCTGTTTGATTGCCGATTTGTCTTCCGAGACAACACCAAATCAAATATCGGCAATTAAATTGCAGATCAAAACAGCCAGTTTGCAATACCCTACCACCGCCACCCGAACCGCGAATCCACCGGAACCACCGGAGCTTGATCCACTACCGAGCCACCCAAACGGCGAATCTTCTGGAACTATCTGATCCTGTTGCACCATCACCGAGCCACTCGAACCTGTTTTTTTCAGCTGAACCGCTGCAGCCACCACTGAAGCAATATCAATTTACCATGCCCGGAGGCTTATTTAAGAAATGAGTACGCGTTTGGGCCCTTTTCCATCTAACTCCGTGTTAAAGTTCCGACCCTCCAAAAGCGGGTAAAAACGCTAGAAACGATGGAAAAAGGTTAGGTCAGGTTAGGTTTGGTTAGAGCAGGTTAGGTAAATAAGACAGGTTAGGTTTGGTTAGATTAGCCTTATTTTTCACTTTTTCGGATCGCGCAAAATGGGGATAGGCCCAAACGCGTACTCATTTCTTAAATTCGCTGCCCGGAGCCTTGTTGAAGGGACGTGTGTATTTGGCAAAAATGAATTGGGAAACGGACAAGTTCGAGTTGTCAGATGTCCTGAGAACAGAAGAGATTTAGAGAATGAGGTCCAGAGATTGTGACACATCATCGTTGACAGAATTATGCCAGGTGTGACATGCCGGCTGGGTCCTTCCATGTTATTGTTTTGAATGTGAAATTTTGAATGAGGAGCCACGCTCGGGTTTTCGAAGACGCGCAGCTAAAACAGCGTTCGAGATTCGAAACAGCTGATCATCTCGGGCATAATCGCTGTTTGCCCCGCCCCCGTCGGTAAAATTTCATATTTCTGGCATAAAGGCACTTCATGCTGGCAAAAAGCGAAGATATTCGAAATAGCGGTTGTCTTCCGCTGATTGTTTCCCTCCGCTTGTTGTAGATACTTCACATCTTTTGGCTTCCTGAAGCGAAGTTTCTTGTTCCGCTGTTGTATTTTTGGACTTCCGGTTTGTGGGCACGAACTGTAACGGATTTTCTTGACATTGGAGCAGTCTGTTTTTCGTGTCAAAATACTCAAAATGCATGTCGTCGAAAAACAACTGGGAAAATTGCTGGGAAAGACCTGAAGCAGTTCTGGCACACAGTCGTTCAGGAAAGTTCTGAGAACCACGTTTAACAAAAAATAATTGTTTTTAAAAGCGTTGTTTGGCATTATGAATTTCCCTTGTCCACATGCATGATTGGGACACTGGAATCAATTTCCGAATTTTGATTCGTACCTATGTATCAAATAAAAATGCAAAAATATTTGAAACAACGCGAGAAAACAGTTTTATAATGTCCAAGAACAATTTAAACCACATGCATGATTGGGACACCGGAATCAAATTCCGAATTGTTTAATTCGTATTTCTCAAATAAAAATGCAAAAATATTTGAAACATCGCGAGATAACAGTTTCATTGTCCAAGAGCAATTTAAAATGGTCTTTTGATCGCACGAATGGATCTCAAGCCGGCCTTTGAAAACTATTTTTTCAGATTTTCATCTTCGCTCATAAACATGCTGCTGTGATCTGCGCGTGGCTGTTCAGCGGTTGCTCAGCAATCCGATTCCAATCCTTGAAACCCGAACAAACTGAAAAGCCGATCAAATTCGTTGTTTTTTGTTCACCCTGCCGCCAAATGTTGCCATTGCCAATTTCTGATTTGTATCCAGGTGTCAAAACTTGCCTGAATCATTCGAAGAAGGTGAAAAGCTCATTTTGTCTGTTTGCTTTGTTCTTCTCTGCGGAGTGCGGACGCACTCAAGACGAGTTTGCCTTCATTTTGAAGAAACTTTCAAAATCGAAATCCTTTTTATTTACGAACACAAACCGCAAATTGAGATTTGCTGCCTGGGCTTAATTGGCTCTTTTATTGCGAAAGCGATGCTTTTGACTTTTCTCTTAAAAAAAAAAAGATCTTGAGTTGTTTTGAAAGCACTGATGGATGAATGTGTCGACAGCGCGCTCGCAGGAACGAGCCGCTTTGCGCATTGTGGAGAAATCTCTTGCGGAGACCCGCGAAATGCAGCTCATCCAGTCCCCGCCTCCGCGATGGAGGTGATACCGCTCATTGCACGACGCTTTTCTTGCATTCAGAATTGCCCACTTTCCAAAATTTGCGACGAAACAATGCTGAGATGTTGGGGCATTTGTGGCCGGTCAACTCCGCGGCATGTCGTCCACAGAAAGGGCATTTTTGGAACCTCGACACGAAAAGAGTTTTCGTTTGTGGTTTTTGGTCAATCTGCATCCTGTCCTGAAAGTTTGCGTCCGGATACCAAAAAGATCGGAAACCTGCCGTCGCGAAAAAATCTTCAGTTTTTTTTTATTTTTATTGTTGCATTCAAAATGCAGCTGATATGAATTGCACTGCAGGATGCATGAAATGGAAAGCGTTATAAAAGTCAGCAGCAAAAGCCTTGTCAAAGGGTTAGTTGATAGTTAGCAAAAAGTAAAAACGAAAATCCAACCACCCTTCTTGTAGTTCTTCCCACACACAGCCAAACTGAAGGAGCAGCACATCCATTTATGCACACTTAAGGCCGGACCGGAGCACTCCGAACATGGAATGGGTCGCAGGGAACCAAATTTCCTTCCCAGTGCACTTTTGTTATAAACATGAACCACTGTGTAAATGACATGAGAAATCCCCGACCGGAACCGCCTTGACATTATCAGCCTGAATCCACTACCCTTCATCGCATAGTTGCATATGGGATTGAACGATTTCCGTTTCTTTGTGCGCCTTGTTCGCATTCCCGCGGGATGGAACAAATGGAATGGAAGCGCTCTCTCCATGGGGCAATTGGATGCTCGGTGCTGACTTCCATGCGAAAACTGCGGTCAGCTTTTTTGTCAGCAAAGGCAAAAAGTATTTTGTGATGTGTGCATTTGTTTGTGTCATTTCCCCGCCTGCGGCGAGCAGAAAACCAGCGGACGCGGAAACTCGAAAAAAAAAACACCCATGGCTGTGCAATTCCACGCAGGATTTTCTTTGACATCATCGTGTCTTGGCCTTGGCTGGAGGCACGCGTGGAAAATGGGCGGTGTGTGAAGAACCAACTTTAAAAGCCTGCTTTTGTGGCCGCAAAGAAAATTGCAGCCAATTTCCATTATTCGATAGCCATTTCTGGAAATAAATGTTGAAATGCGAGACCATTGCAAAGCATGGCTGAAACTTTGTCAACTGAACTCGTGGTTTCTCTTGCCTTTTGCTGGAAACTTTCTTTCGTCGGCAAACGCCGGCAAGCATCCATTCGACCGTTTTCTCTGCGCATTTTACAGAAATTAGATGATGCCTTTCGAGGAAAGCGTCACAGTCTTCCATTTCCAACGCAAATGGTGTGTGCTAAAAATGCGTTTCCATTCTTTCCTTGTTTGAGCTGTCGCTTGGTTGGACTCCTTAATTTTCACATTTCTCTCCTTTCTGCTGAAAACGTCCTTGTAAACCGGCTTCCTGATTGCTCTATACCGGTCAGTTCTGATGGCAGGAGCATTTTCTTATCCATAGCTTTTTTTCACAAAATTTCCGTGGTTGGCGGAATTTGGATGCTGAACTCTCAAGACCGAGCAATAGACGAAAAAACTCTCGCTGCGATGGAATTGTCAGCGTCTTCTTCCCCATTTAATGCGATGTCCTGTCAGCAACAGGACACTTGACTTCCTTTCGCGCCTTCTGCATCCTGCATCCTCTCTGCATCTATCTGTATGCCGTTTCTCATCCTTTTATAGCAGTTATCGGAAATGGAATGTTTCCAAAAGTTCCTTCTTATATATTTATTGGCCTTTTCCTCTCTCTCTCTCCTCGGTTCCAGAAGCACTGCAACTGATAAGATCTCTTTGTCGCGTCCTCATTTTTGGTTTACGAGGGCGTCGACTTGTCAGCGCAGCGCTTACCAAAGAAATAACTAGAAATATTTGGATTGGAACAGTTCCACAATAATTGGCAATGGATGGAGTTCACTGCGAACAGTTTGAACATTGTAGGAACATGCGTGCTTGATTGCCAATTTGAAACAAACGCAAGCCATGGTTTTCTTGGATTGTGGAAGCCTCATAAAGTGGCAATACGAAATATTCTACAAAATACATGCAGCTGGCCCACTCGTTATGGCCATATTTCTACAACAGTATGTAGTCTTTCGCAGCATTGCTGGATTTTGCCTTGGAATGTAATGAAGCCAAAATATCCAACCACACCCTCAGTATGATTATGAATAGAGGAATCGAGAGCTTTTTTTTTCGAAAAAAAAAAATTTGGCACTGCGTGCTTCCACGAGTATTTTTCCCCTGCACGAGTTTTTTTTCCCTTCCACGCGTGTGTTCCCATTTTTCCCTTCCACGAGTTTGATGCATACCATACGAAAGGAAAAATGGAAAATCTCAACTGATGCCTCTTTCATGGGACTTGTCTTGAAAGGCGTTTTTAAGAGCAGAAAAGGAAGCACCATTTTCATTGTGTGACGTTGCATCTTCGCACCTGTGGCTCACTTGTTGCTGTTGCTCTTGAAAATCGGCATTTCCATCTTTCATTCTCTTCTCCATCGGCGGCGAAGTGCATGGGCTCGAAAAGTGTTTTTGTGCCTCGCTCCGCACAGCAAATTGCGAGCACTTTTGCGTGCAACTCATTGCACCATCTGCGTTATTTCTCTTGCTCGCGTTGTTTTCCGTTGTCTTTCTTCTTGCTTGTTATTACACCGTTATTGCGGCTATTCTTCTCCCCTTTCCTATTTGGTATAACATTTTTCACTCGGCTTCAGGACTCATTATTTTTCCAGCCACAAACGCACTTCACATAGCAGGTTTGTGTTGAGACTGTGTGTATATGTACAGAAATGAGTGTTGGAACAAACGAGTTGTCTTTCTGGATGTTGGGAATGCAAAACGCCATCCGATTGGCATTATCCAGGTGCTGCAGAAAACCTCCGGTTCACTTAGAATTCACCCAAACGGAGATATTTTGTGATTTGAGGACCCGATGAGGCTCGAATTTGAATTTGTTCCAAATTGGGAGGATTTTTATGCCAAAATAATTATTTTTCACTGTACTCCCGTTTTGGTCCAGAATGTGTGTGCAGGCCGACTCAGAAAGTCTGTGGATCATCTTCAGAGCTATAGTCTAGCCTCATGTGCCTTTACGAGTACATAGACAAATCCTCAATCCTTTCTGTATTGGCGTATCTATAGGTACCTATGCCAACAAAAAATGTGCGTCTCGCAGGGGCAGATTTGTACTGCTTGCGCTCTGCGAGGTTGATATTCTTTCGCCGTGCCTATATTTAGTCTATTTTGAAGACTGTCTGCCGCTGAACGATGGAGAAAGTACTCCCTTCTCCCTCATGGCGCCTTCATGTCTTTTTCTTTTCCAGTTTCCACTTCACAATTCTGTTTTATACGAATATCTCCCTGCACCACACCTTTCTTTTGACTGCAGCAGCATATTTGTCGGTAGGTATTGTCTGTTTTCTTGGCCTTTACCTCTGCTCTGCTAACCCTATTAATTTTGGTTGCACTTCAAGGGTTCCTCCATTTTCCGCCCTTTTTAGGCAGTCGACCCAACCCCTCTCTTCTTGAATGTGAGAGTATCTCCCAGGGAGCAATGCATCTTTCCCATCCGTTACTCCTTTTGGTAGCCTAGCAGTTTACTGTATTTTTGGTTTGAATCTTTCTGTCTGCTGAGTCCATTTTCTTGACCACGGTATATACACCTTGTATGAGGGGGGAAACTATGTTTCAGGGGAGAAAATCGTGTGTCACAGACACCAATGTGCCTTCGGCCAATTTTGAATAGGCGAAAAAGAACGTTTGGGACTTTTTGCTGGGCACCTAAATTTTATGGCCGCATGCCAAGGAGACTTCTGGTCGCCATCGTCATGCACAGTTCGTCCGAATCTATACCCTTTTCAAGACAAGCCATGTGCTTCTTAGCTCTCGCTGGATCCCCATGGTTAGGAGAGCCTGTCCTTCTCTGTCCTCGAATAGATTGTCTTCCTCAGTCGATTGCGATCTAAACTTCCTGCCAGAATTTTCATGACCATCTTGTGGGCTATTTTTGTATAAAAGTGCACCATGTTTCGGGCATCGCATGCATAGAAGATGATTTTGAAGAACTCCACAGAATCGAAGCTCATCCCATGCATGCAATCAAGATTTGCAAGGAATGCCAGCCATATCAATGACCCGGGCCTCAATTTTGGTGGGTCATGTTCTGCGATTTGACGCGTCCAGAATCACTTGCCGCTCCTGGTCACGGTAGAATTTTTGTGGAATACCTCGCCGCATCCTCACAATTATTTGAGGTTTCATCGTGAAGAAAATGCGAAAGATGGTCGCTCAAACGGCAGTTCGGGATTTGAGGCATTGGTTATTGATTCGAGGTCAAAGCCAAAGCCAATGTCCCGGTTTCAACTGAGGTCTCTCGGTGTCTTGCTTATTTTACTTCAAGCATGCACATCGAACTAAAACTTAACAGGCTTTCTATTCAAAGCATGTCTTTCGGGCCCAAATACCGTACACTGTGAAAAGCTAGTCCTTTTTCTTGCGATGGAAACTTCGTGCATTGTTTGGATTTGAAACGAAAGACTCTGAGCGGTTTCTCACAAAGACA
>JASGXE010017122.1:0-10638 GCA_030068105.1 Sinentomon sp. SZTP_YWyxl
GTCTGGAAACACAAATATAAAGTCCCCAAAAAACAAAACAAAAGAAAAAAACTGAATGCTTCCCAGCAGGCTCGTAGGCAAATTAATTAAAATAAAATTTCAAAAAGTCAAAACCTCAAAAAGTCAATAATTTTGCAACCGACTGATATCTCTGGCATTGAGCAACATGTGCATGTTGTGTGTTTGTATTGCTATCAGTTCATACAAATTTTTAATAATGACATCAAATTTTTCTTGAAGAGAAACCATGGTTTCCCGATGGAAAGTGCAAGACTTCAAAAGTCATGGCTTAACCATGGGTTTTCCATGGAAAAACCATGACTTTTCAAAACCATGATTTTACCATGATTTTCGCATGGAAAAACCATGAGAAAACCATGGTTTCCGAATGTCATGACTTATCCATGACTTTTCCATGACAGTCATGGAAAAGTCATGGAAAAGTCATGACTATTATCGTAAGGGGTGTGTCATCTGAAAAAGACAGGCGCAGTTTTCCAAGCGATGCTTGTCTTAAAATAATACTGAAAAGCGAACGAATTTGCCCCTTATTCACCAATCGGGTGTGCAACACACATCATTTAGAATTGATGTGTGTAGTGTGTCATCTGAAAAAGACAGGCGCAGTTTTCCAAGCGATGCTAAAATAATACTGAAAAGCGAACGAATTAGCCCCTTATTCACCAATCGGGTGTGCAACACACATCATTTAGAATTGATGTGTGCAGTGTGTCATCTGAAAAAGACAGGCGCAGTTTTCCAAGCGATGCTTGTCTTAAAATAATACTGAAAAGCGAACGAATTTGCCCCTTATTCACCAATCGGGTGTGCAACACACATCATTTAGAATTGATGTGTGTAGTGTGTCATCTGAAAAAGACAGGCGCAGGTTTCCAAGCGATGCTTGTCTTAAAATAATTCTGAAAAGCAAACGAATTTGCCCCTTATTCACCAATCGGGTGTGCAACACACATCATTTAGAATTGATGTGTGCAGTGTGTCATCTGAAAAAGACAGGCGCAGTTTTCCAAGCGATGCTTGTATTAAAATAATACTGAAAAGCGAACTAATTTGCCCCTTATTCACCAATCGGGTGTGCAACACAAATCATTTAGAATTGATGTGTGTAGTGTGTCATCTGAAAAAGACAGGCGCAGGTTTCCAAGCGATGCTTGTCTTAAAATAATACTGAAAAGCAAACGAATTAGCCCCTTATTCACCAATCGGGTGTGCAACACACATCATTTAGAATTGATGTGTGTAGTGTGTCATCTGAAAAAGACAAGCGCAGTTTTCCAAGCGATGCTTGTCTTAAAATAATACTGAAAAGCGAACGAATTTGCCCCTTATTCATCAATCGGGTATGCAACACACATCATTTAGAATTGATGTGTGTAGTGTGTCATCTGAAAAAGACAGGCGCAGTTTTCCAAGCGATGCTTGTCATAAAATAATACTGAAAAGCGAACGAATTAGCCCCTTATTCACCAATCGGGTGTGCAACACACATCATTTAGAATTGATGTGTGCAGTGTGTCATCTGAAAAAGACAGGCGCAGTTTTCCAAGCGATGCTTGTCATAAACTAATGCTGAAAAGCAAACGAATTTGCCCCTTATTCACCAATCGGGTGTGCAACACACATCATTTAGAATTGATGTGTGCAGTGTGTCATCTGAAAAAGACAGGCGCAGTTTTCCAAGCGATGCTTGTCATAAACTAATGCTGAAAAGCAAACGAATTTGCCCCTTATTCACCAATCGGGTATGCAACACACATCATTTAGAATTGATGTGTGTAGTGTGTCATCTGAAAAAGACAGGCGCAGTTTTCCAAGCGATGTTTGTCTTAAAATAATACTGAAAAGCAAACGAATTTGCCCCTTATTCACCAATCGGGTATGCAACACACATCATTTAGAATTGATGTGTGTAGTGTGTCATCTTAAAAAGACAGGCGCAGTTTTCTAATTAATGATGTTTGTCAGAAAATAATAATGTTAGATTGGTCCAGGCTTTGTGCATCACACATCATTGCACTATACCTCATTTCAAAGAACAGAACATGACCCAACGTGACCGAGCATCCATCTCAAGATGATGCGGCTCCAGATGCAACCATGGTAAGTGTCGTAATGCTCACCGTCCGACCCGCGGCCCGAAGAAACCATTGCTTCATAAACTTCGAATTGACAACAATAATTGGTGAAAACCGAAATAAATTTCGTTTAGATATGGTCTCTCTGTGCATTGTTAAGATGGCGAATCCCGCATCCCACTGTGGAATCGCAAATCGTACAGCGCAGCCTGCAAGCAAGAAGCGCGCTGCGTGCGCCAGATAAAACCGCCGCCCGAACGAGAAGCTCTTTAGCGGTTATTGTGTGGCAACTGCGTGGAAATGGAATGGGAGTTCGAACAATATTTTTCCACTGAACATTTTTTCTTCAGTGTACGTGTGCGCATCTGTCCTCCACACATGACTTTTTGCGACGACCCACAATCTTAATATCTCAGTTGCCCCGCATAAACCGCCAAAATTTGGGATTTTTTGGATTTTTTTGCGGGGCACTGCGTGGTAATGGAGGCTCAGAAGATGTTACGTCACTGAACATTTTGTGTCTCGCTTGCTCGTACGACCCAGTCCAAAAACTATGACAGGTCTCCGGTGAAATTTTACCTCCCCCATAGCTCAAATGTGCCCATTTTTGGGACTTTGGGGGCATTACCTGGAAATTGCGTACCGGAGCAAAATATTTACCATTTAATTTCGATCAGTTTTGCCATCAAGAACATCTCCACGAATTTTGGCAAAATAATTGCGGGACACTTCAATTTTATCGCATACAACTTTGCGCTCTCAACCAAAAGAAAAAAAATAAACAAAACACCATGCAAGTCATTTTAATGGAAAAATTGGAGCTGTTAAAATCGCCGTTTATCCGCTGTTGCCTTTTTTGCCATCACGGAGGAGGTTGTGGCATCTGCTCTAAATGTCCTGACCTGGTGTAGACAGGAAGATATCATCAGACGCATGGCCATCAGGCCAATTGCACGGAAACTTGAAAGCAGCAAAAGCAGAACTAAAAGTCCCATCAGTGATATAGGCCAGCTGCAAAAGGGCTCCAAAAAGCAGCCTAATGAACTTGCGACGTGACCATAGCTGCAGGCACAGTCCTTGTTGACTTGTTGCTTCCCACAGCGGTCGCACAATTTATATTTTCCACTTTCTTTATTTCTTTCTTTCTTTCTTTAGAAAGTTCCCTCTCGAGGAAGTGTCCGTTCCTTTCTAAGGCTTCATTCGTTTCAAACGCTATAAAAATAGAACAAACAAATCGTCCCTCCTCTCATCTCATTTTATTTTTTATTTTTATTTTTATTGCAGACCAGATAAAAACATGGCTGCTTTTTCTCCATGGAGACAAGCAAAAGGAACGAAAAAATGATAAAAAAAATATGTATTCTGATCCGACGATCCTGACCTTAGGA
The DNA here is from genome assembly GCA_030068105.1 of Sinentomon sp. SZTP_YWyxl. Classification (NCBI taxonomy): domain Eukaryota; kingdom Metazoa; phylum Arthropoda; class Protura; order Sinentomata; family Sinentomidae; genus Sinentomon; species Sinentomon sp. SZTP_YWyxl. The sequence continues at coordinate 3,485 of JASGXE010017122.1, forward strand.
TCCCATTAGGGCCATTTTCAGGGTGAGGTAAAATATGGTAGGATTTATGCGTGTCATGGGCTGCAATCAGAACTTATGGCTAACGTCTGCAGTAATCTTGTCAGCTTGTTGTCTTTGTCACAAATCCCTGCAGAACAACAATTTGTTTTCATCTTTTGATTGTTGACACACAACACTTTTTACTCTTAGGTACGCCTTTACATGTTCTGATGAAACGAATAAAAACTGGCCTGAGATAAAAACAGGGTGGCAAAAATGTTAAGGCAAAACAAGGTGGTCAAAAACATCAACCTCTGGCCTCGCAACGAATTGCCCGAGTGTGTGCTGTAGGTGGGTTGGCTGGATTTGGCCTCTCGAACAGGCAATCAAAATATCCAAATATCCTTTGTTGGCGCGTTGAGATACCGGCCTTCACCACATGGCCCAGAATACAACTTCACTGTATGACCGAATGGCGCTGCCTCACTGAAAATCTGGCATCGTTGTAAAAATGATGAAATCGCAATTATTACGTATTGTCGATATCATGACTGTCAGGAATGCGAGGCTTGTACCCACAAAACTGTACGAGTAACCAGGGGGATATTTGGAAGTTTAAAGAGACTGAAAAGGGAAATTGAAAAGTTAAAAAGTTGACTCGGTGTTTACCATGGGTAAGAATAAGACCTTACGTTGCGCTATACGGCATGCATGACGAAAGGGCGATCGAGGGATTTCCAATCCCTGGAGGTTCGCGGTAAAAACTGTTGAAATAAGGATTGAATCGAATTGTGGGACCTCGAATTTGGGCATTGGAATGAGTTCGGCGCATTTCCTCGAGGCGCGTGAATGAGAGTGTTAGGCGCAGCGGAGGTCGCGAGGACCGATGCTAGAAAATAATTCAAGCCGCCTTGATTTCCGACGCTCAGCAAGGGCGATGAGATTTAGCGTAGATAGCGGAGATAGCAAGTTTGTTACACTTGTGTTTCCATTGAAATCAGCAAAAATTAGTCGTGCTGTAAAGCGTTGCGCGCGTATCAAAGCCTGAATGTGGCTCACAAGAAAAGGATCCCAAACCTCGCGCGCGTATTCTAACTGCGGCAGAACAAACGTTTTGTAGGCGAGGAGTTTAGCTTTTACTGAGGGATGTCCAAGGTTTCTGGTGATATAAGCGAGGGTTTTGCGTGCCTTAGAAACAACCGAATCGAATGGTGACTCCACAAGATAGCCTGCTGTCAAGGTGAACATCGAGATATTTAACAAGTGAGGAATCTGGCCGAATTTGTTTCTGGCCGAATTTTACGAGGTATGCTCAGGAAAGTTCTGGAGTGGACGTTCTGTTCATTCTTCGGATATCAAATCATATTCGAATTATCACTTCACATGACCCGGCAATTTAAGTCAAATCAAAAAAGGTCGTTTTCTCTAATACGAAGATATCTCTTTACGCTTTACATTCGTATAATTTGCACGCCCATTCTTTCGTTTGCATTTTTCTATTCAGATTATTGTCATTCTAATTATTGTTTGTTGTGTTCAAAAGTGTCATTATTTGTTACGTATGATAGTGGGAAACCCCGCACAAAATACAGTTATTCATTCATTCACGTGCATGTAGGAGAAATGATGACCGCATGTGTCAGTGTTGAGGATTCGGATTATATAGGAGTAATAAACTGCGTCTGCGCCAGTCTCGATAGTTTTATTATTCTTCCTATTTCATCTTAGAAACAAGAAATCTCAGGCTTTCATCAATTGCGATAGAACCCCCTGCCGACTCCCTTTTTCATTTACCTATAGGCCCTACCCTTTTTTCACTTACGAACACATCAGTTTCAAATTTCATTCACCCAATGAAGCCGAACTTTTTGCCGCTATTTCCATTGAATAGTTGTTTTATTATCATTTTTTCTATTTAATCTTTCTTATGTTTTAAGGGTATTAAGTTCTGTAGTCGACCTACCAGTGTATTTCGTTGGTCGTTAATTTTGAAATAAATAAATAAATAAATAAATAAATGATTGCAGATCCCTTTGATGACAACAAATGCTTCGTGGCTGGAGCTCAGAGGGCTGGAAAATGCAATTGTCCAGGGATTTCTGGATGCCGCGTACCAATATCATTAACGTATACACATATCCCTGCAGGGAAAAGTTCATTTTAGAGTTAGGGCAGCGTTACTACTTGTTAGAAAAGATAGTTTATCATTTGATGGACTCGCGAAATGCTCCCAGAATTGATGAGTCGCGAAAAAAGAGGCTATGCGGCTAGTCGGGGAGGGCCTATAATATCCAATATCATTGATGTTGTGAGGCTGCAATGCTTCGATTGTTGCTGAAAAAATGACATTTAACTTGGACAATTTTTTAAATTTTTCAATTCAACTTGCACTTTTTGGTCTATGCACTCTGCAAAACGAACACATATCCAGAGGTGAGGTGATCAGCTGCGCAAAAGGCACTACGATTGAATCTTTTTTTACATCGTGCATGTCAGGGTACACGTAACATCAAATGCAAAAAAGAACTGACCTCGCAACAAAGGTGGCTTATGGGGCCTGAGGTGGTCCCACCTTTAATATCGGTTTTCATCCATGGACATACGAGTGCATGTGTTGTACATTTGAATTGAATTGAATTGAATTTGCATATTTTAGGAGTCACCTCCTTTCAATATTTACAACACAAGATAGTCAATTATGCAGCAAATAAACAATCACAAAAGGGAAGAACACATTTGCGACCAGGATATATATGTCTCAACAAGGCTATCTACAGAAACAAAGATCGAAGGCTTTAGCGAACATGGGTTTGATGCTTCAGCCGTTATCCATCGACAGAACCTCTCAGTGGAGTGGCAATAATTTCCTGGGATTGTTCACTTCAATTGGTACGGAGCCGACCCTGCAGGAGCGGTATACTCAAAGGCTGTTCAAAAACTCGCCCTGGCAGGGAATTCCACTCCGGGATCGTTCTACCCAAAAAAGAGTACATTCCGATGTCTCTCCTAAAAGTCTGAGATCGAAGTTTGTATTCGTGATCCCTGTGTGAGTAGAAGGTCGGCAGGTCCAATGACTTAAGAAAGGCGCCCCAACCCCCAATGTTTCCAAGGACCAGGAACAGGCACGTAAGTCGTGCCACTCGCCTTCTCGATTGTAGTGATTCCCAGCCCAGTGAGACTAACATGCTGGTTACACTACTGCGGCGCCTGTAATCGCCACTACAAAGCGAGCTGCCCTGCGCTGAACTTTTTCAAGTGCAGAAATCTGGCATTCACGCCATGGGTCCCATGCTGGAACGGCATATTCCAAAATAGGGCGCACAAGACTGAAATAGGCTAGCTCTCTTATCTTTGGGGGACACTTTCTGTAATTACGTTTCACAAAATACAGTGCCCTATTTGCCTTGCAAGTAACCATGCTTATGTGGCTGGACCAGTCAAGCTTATTTGTAAATTTCACCCCAAGATACGTAATCTCAGTCTGTGTTAGGAGCTCCAAGTTCGCGAAAATCTCAAACAATGGAAGAAGTGCATTCGTGTAGACACCTGTAAACGTACACAAGAAACAAAAACAAAAAACAGGTGTATTTATCAATTAAGAAACGAATGAACAGATACAAGGAAGATTATGTTGTGACACGTACCTACAAGCGAAACTAAGCCAAAATTCACTGCTGAGCAGATATTTAAAATAATGATGTCCTTCAAACGAGACTTCGGGGAAGAGAATGCGCACAGTTTAATTCTCAACTATTTAGCAGTTTCATTGACACTGCTCTGTCCAGCCACACTGCCAGGGCTTCTGGGGTACATCAAATCCCTAAAGAATGACAAGACCGATCTGAAAATGTTGACAAATGATTCAGGCCAAATGAGCCATTTGTCAAATGTTGACAAATGACTCATTTCCGACCCCCTTGAATTGTTAGAAATGCTTAATAATTTTTTCTGTAGTGTTTTCTCTCCTTCATCCCAAGCTCCGACTTCTGATGATGTAACAAGTATTCGTTCTGATCCACCTGGCCAACCTGACCGTTCACTGATATCCTATGCAGGTGTTCTTAAGCTTCTCCAATCACTTTCCCCAAAAAAGGGAGCTGTGCCTGACGGTATTCTGGCAAAGATACTGAAAGAGCTGGCACCCTCGTTGGCTTCAGTGTTCACTCATCTTTTTCGGCTAATACGAACTGCAGAGAGATACTTCCCCTGTGACTGGAAAAAGGCAATTGTCATTCCAATACCAAAAAGGGCATGCCTAATGATTTGCCGTCTAGTTATCGCCCAATTTCGTTGACCGGTATTGCATCAAAACCATTTAGTCATATTGCTGAGAACGACATCTTGCACACATATCGTTTGGCTTTCGGAAAAACTTGTCCTGATGCGAATTGCAACTTATTTATCTGGTTGACGATATTTCCAGATCCCTGGATGCGGGTTACCCAGTCCATGCAATATTTCTTGATTTCTCTAAGACCTTTGACCTCGTGCCACACGGTAAATTAATAAACAAACTTATTTCTCTAAATTTCCCAGCTGTAACAGTACAACGGGTTTTATTCCTTTGACGTTCGATATAATCTTTGAGATTTATTTCAAATAAACAGATAAACAACAAACAATATTCCTTTCTCATCGTACCCAGCAAGTGTCCGTAAATGGATTATTCTCTACACCTCGCCCCGTGCCTTCAGGAGTCCCACAAGGTAGCGTACTTGGCCCGATTCTAACTGAGGGTCTGCGATCTTGCATTCGCCTATTCGCCGATGATATCATCATTTACAGAGCGATCAAAAAATCTGCTGATATCCAAACACTGTGTGACGATCTTTGCCGCATCTCTGAGTGGTGCGATATCTGGGGAATGAGACTGAATCCTGCTAAATGCAAAACAATGTCCTTTTCTCGAGGTGTTAACCCTCCCCCTAACATGATTCCCCTGCTATTGCCTGACTGGGACTCCATTTGAAAGCGTTCCCGCCTATAAATGCATAGCAGTAATCCTTAGAGCCGACCTCAGTTGGGGCGACCATATTCGGTCGACTGGCTTAAGAGCAAGTAGACTTGTCGGCTTCATCCAAAGGAATCTTAAGTATTCTACTTCTGCAGCTAGAAGAAAGGCCCATGTGTCCTTGGACCAGTGCTGGAATACGCGTGCGCATCATGGGACCCGATGCTTGCTTCCGAGAGTCATCTTTTCGAAAGTTCCCAGAGACATGCTGCCTGAGTTTTCTCCGGGAACTTCTGTCGCTGTGCCTCTGTGTCAGCTATCCTATCAGACCTACAACTTGAACCCATTCGTGATAGACGACGTAACCGCCGGCTCAAAATTTTTTCTGACCTTGTTTTCCAAAAATGCCTCGTTCCGATTCCTTTCTGCTATTGCCTAAAGTCTGTTCAACGCCGTTCCGACCACGGATTTTTCCAACACCTAGGCACAATTTTCTTCCGAATTCATTTTTTCTAAAAACAATGAGAGAATGGAATTCCCTTGACGCTCCATCTCGGCTGTTTCCAAAGCACTCCTGAGGCACTTCCCCAGAAAGAGACATTTTGGATTTCTCTTCCCCCTCATTTAAATTACGTCACCGAAACGGGAGCGACTTCTCATGCGTTTCACGCATTATTTAACTGTTGTCATTTGTTTCTACTTGGAGACCTTTTTGTTTTGTTTTGTTTTTACTCTACATACTCGTATTATTTTGACGATGTTGTTTTAAACTTTAACGATGTGTAGGTACTTTGGAGCGGTGTGCTCCCTGCCCCAAAAATTCTTTGGGGCAGGATTGTGTAATTAAATTAAATTAAATTAAATTAAATTAAATTATCACCGGGTAAGCTATTTCCTGTCAAGTTATGAAACATATTGCATACCCCTTGTCATTTCCGCTTGAAAGCTCTTTTCAATCCAGTATACAAAACCGGCTCTGTCCCTGACTCCTTGAAGACTGGCTTTATCACATTTCAGTTCCAAAGAAAGGAGACTTTAGTGACCCTTCGAACTTTCATCAGTAACATTAAAACCCAGTTGATCGAGCTAGTGCACGACATCAGCAGATCATTTGAAAAGAAACTGGTAACTGATGCCATTTTTATAGTCCTCAAATCAGCATTCGATACTGTGCCGCATGGCCTCTTAATAGAAAAGCTAAGAATACTAAACATTCCGGCACACATCATCTCTCTAGTGGATTTCTTTCCTCACTTCTATATCTGCGATTAACAAAATCCAAAATCTCACTGACAAAGTCTCTTTCCCCATCAATCAAGGGGTACCTCAGGGCAGCGTTCTCGGGACCTTATTCTTCATCATTTACATGAATAACTTCAGTGTAAATTTAATATTCGTAGCACAATTTGACTCTATGCCGACGATATTGTTTGCACACATTTACCGGGAAACGACTGCTCTACTCTGCTTCAATCAGATTATGACAACGCCACAAAAATGGAAAACGTTTGCAAAATTCAGATTATTTCAGCAAATAAAAATGCGCAAAAAAGGTCCGTTGTGCATTAGCAAAGACCCCTGGGCTTCCTGTAACTCTCCTCACCGAAATTGTTCGAACATGGGGAGTTCATTTTTAACTCAGGCACCATTTAGAATCAATGGCATTATGCGCTGCAGCAAAACATCATGACACTCGTGTATCAAGGTGCAACTTAGTTGCACCAAGCTCTGTTGAAATTAGATGGCAGTCCTTTGAAATTTCTCTTGTTGAACGAGGATTTTCAGTAGAGTCCATCATCTTTTCCCTTGATCACCAAAAAGGTTTGAGATATCTGTACCGTGCGATCCAGTTTGGTAAGGTTCAATGAATTGCGATGTTTTCGTTGTTTGATATTTTAACGAAGTATATTTTAGTTCGTAGCTGATACAGTTGAGATATCTGTACCGTGCGATCCAGTTTGGTAAGGTTCAATGAATTGCGATGTTTTCGTTGTTTGATATTTTAACGAAGTATATTTTAGTTCGTAGCTGATACAGGATCCCAGAAAATTATCTACAGACGTCAACGTCTCCCCTTCTCTGAAAAAGTTAAGCTTCCTCATTGCTTGTTTTCGAGCACTACATCAACAATAACTTAACACTGTACTTTATGCCCACATGTATAGTCATTGAAATTGGGAGCTAGAGGCCGCATGCTTTTCCAAGTGGACGCCAACTAAGGTCT
>JASGXE010017123.1:0-10608 GCA_030068105.1 Sinentomon sp. SZTP_YWyxl
ATTCTCTGGGGACTCTTTTAACATATAGCCCTTCGCTCTCGCAGCGGTCCACCAAAACGACTGTGAGAAAAAGTGCGAATATTTACCGACAGGGAGCCCATAATTGGTCGTGTCATATTTGGTCAGTTCAAGCTTCGTGATCAAAATGTGAGTTCTAAGGTTTTCAGTCTATCCTTGCAATTGTGACCATGCTTTTCAAAATCTATTCTGACGCAAATCCCCTTTTTCAGTTCTGACCCAGTGATACGTTTTTCAACTCGCATTCGTTCATAGTGACATCTATTAATTGACTGAGATTTCTGAGGGCTCAGTACAAGAGACAGAAATCACACCTGTGTAATCCTTCATTTATCCGATGCCGCCTCACGGCTCCATGCTATTAGCAAAATCCCGATGCAAATTTTTTACCTCGCTATGTACAGGGTGCCCGCAGATTCATCTGAATCGCCAGTTCCCTGATCGCATTCGCTAGGAAGGTTCTTTGGGCAATCATTCGCCTTTTGAATCTGCTGATCCCTGAGCACCGCACTTTGTCAAGTTTGGAATCAAGAGGTTTCGCATCGTGGTCCCTGTCGACACTGGTCAAAACCCTAAGGCGGCCAACGCGGGCTGAAGGATTGTCCGGAACCCCCGATGATCGCGTTCATTGCGCAAATGATTGCGTCACACAGCTTTGACGCTGAAGGTTGGTAGTCCGGCGGTCGGGCAGAGGTCCCCGGATACCCTAAACCCTAGCGCGGGGAAGGGGGCTGCTCGTGGACGTCCATCACCCCCACAGGAACACGCATTGCGTCATAAACAACGTACAATTTATTGAAACGCCCTGTACTTTTTTAACTCCGTCTAATTAGCATTGGTCCATATCGAACCCCATATATTTTTTGGGAGCTTTTCTGGTGAGCCTGCTTTGCCGATTGGGGACAGACCTGCCAAAAAACTCAAAGATGAAACAAAATCAGTGAAAATTTCAAGCCTTTCCAATGCCAAGAGTTTCCAGTGTTTTCACCATTGAACAAAACTGTTGGCGATGGTTTCCAAACGCCGAACAGTCCCAATATCTGACAGGCGTTGCAAAATGGGGAAAAAGTGAAAATGGGGAGGACGAATAACTGCGTGTTCTTGCGAATTTGCAATGGTCCTGCTTCATCTGCCTGCGGCCCTGTTGTGTCTGTGGGACAAAAATGTTTGGACCAAGGCTTCGAAAAAAAAACGACGGGAAACTTGAAAAGGGGCTGGAAAAGCCCGTCGGCCTGACGGCCAACCAGGGCAACAACGAAGCACAAAGCGCAGCATGCTCGCAAAGTTGATGCGCAAGCGTCCCCATGCACTGGCCCAGCCCTGCGATTGGATTCCGAAATCAGGCCTGTTTTCACAAAAAAGCTTGCAATGTCGGGACACATTTGACAACCGACCCGAAGACAACCGATCTGAAGTGAGTTTGAGTTTGGTCAAAAACTTCAGGGCTCCACCAATTTAGGGGTCCTTTTTTTCGTGTAGGGGCCCATTTGGGGGTCTGGGGTGGAGCATCCAGTCGGGGTCTGGGGCAGAGCCGAAGCCGGGTTCCAAGGGGCTGAGCCCCAGGAGCTGGGTCTGGGGGCGGAGCCCCTCAGAAGCTGAAGAAATTGTGAAAATTTGGTGTGGTCTCGGGTTTTCGTTGCGGCCACCTTGGGTCAGACCTTGTTGCGAAAGTTTCTGCTTTCGCTTCTGCTTCCGAAAGATGGTGGAAAACTCGAAAAAGCGAAACAAAACGCAAAAGATGAAAAGAAGCGACGAAGGGTTTTGTGAAAAAAACAAAGATGGAGGACTTCGGAAAAGCAAAAAACCTCTCATCAAAAAACCTCGCAAAAATGACTCAAGCCTGAAAGTCCCATTGCGTCAAACACGATTCTGTTCCAAAAATCATATTTTCCTTGGGCTGCGTTTTGCACAGATTTGAGTGGCCCTCCTTTTCATCAACAGTCGGATTCTGCTTTAGCCTCGAAGTATTGCGTCGTGGAACTCAAAATCAGGTCATCTTGGGCTGCTGACGATCAGCAAATGGACACCCAGAGATGGCAGTGTTCCACTCCACGTGGAGTCGAATTAAGTCCCACCCCAATCGCAACCAAAACCCAATGAGATCACTGCAAACTGATGAAAAGGCTTTTGAAGGCGGAAGGACGGTATGGAGGCGGAACCCAAGCCTGGATGGTGGCGTTGTGGTGAGGCTGCGGAAACGTGCGTGAGGTAGGTTTTGGTAGGTAATGAACAAAACTGCTGGTGGTGGTGAGGAAGGAGGCGTGGTGGTGATTAGGAACGCTGTTGAGTCTGTGTCTTTCAGTTTCAGCGATTTAACAAACCCTGCCGCGACTTTGGATGGCAGAGAGCGTTTTGTGCAAGAATGCTCGATTGGGGCCCATCACTCGCAAGAAAAAAAATTTTGATTTTTCAAACCTAAAGCTATCTGAACCTGACCTAACCCACTCCCTTCTCGGAAAAATCAGTGCTCGCTTGGGGCCCCGACCTGCCATCGAAAGTCGCGGCAGGGTTTGTAAACTGGCTGCCAGGAAAGGACACCGCCAGGAAAAAATGATTTTTTCTTTTTGGTGGCTGCGCAACGCAACCAATCCAGCAGGCGGGAGGGAGAAGGCAGTCGTGGGTGACAAACTGCTTTGGACAGATGATGTGAAATCTGTCCATTCTGACTCGGCTTTGTGTGCAGGCAGCCCTTCCCCCTCCCGACGTGATTTCCAGTCCACGTGGACTGCAGGCCGAAATGCAGTCCAGTCCTGTGGAACAGCCAGAAAATTGCAAGACAGACCCTTCCCCGCCTCCGACAGACCCTCCCCCTCCTCCTGATGTGGATGGTTCTCCTGTCTCCGCTTGTGTGATGCAATGTGGGGTAATGAGGCGGCATTTGACAAAGGAGCATGACCAATGCTTTGCGTTGATGGAAGGTGCCGACTTGGTCATCTTCGATTATAAAGTAGATTTTTCAATAATTGTGAGGCTGCTTAATTCTTCGCAAAGCAGTCATTTTCACAAAATAATCATGAAGTCATGCACATGGGTCCAGGAAATTTTGTCCATAGTCATGGATGCCGCTTTTCCCTTTTCTTTGAGCAGACCTACTCAGAACCCAAGGCCTAAGTTTACTGGCCTAAACGCAAAAAAGGCACTGTATTTCATATTCCAACGAAGAATCCCGCAAAACGCTTTTGTGCCGATCTCACTATTTTTCAAACCTGTTAGTTACCTAAGTACCAACTTCGTCACTCATATTCCGCCAATAATTTTGTGTGTTTGTCTTTCCATCATTTTTGTTTGGCGTCATTTTTGCAGCTTGCTAAATCACTTGTGTATGTCACTATTTCCACCAGTTTTTGCCGTTTGTGTTGGTTTCCCGCATGTGTTTTCATTGCACTTATGTTCCCACTTTTTCATGAGATGGAAAATTGCACGCAAGATTCGTCGCAGTTATTTTTATTTTTTATCTCTTGAAAATTCCTTGGGCGTATTCCGCTTATTTTTAGCAGGTTTTTGTCTTCGAAGCAATTTGCAACAAAATTCCCCGCATAGGTATCCAAAATTGCCTTTCCATCCATTTTCATTGGTTTTGTGCTTTTCCTCATGCACAGCTTTGAATGTGATCAGCAAGCAGGTCACACAGGAGTTTGACACCTGTTAGACTCTAAAATGGGTTTTTGGGAAAATTTCATCGAGGGCGTTAAAGTATAGTTCCGAAAACCTATGGATGAACAATTTACAAAATGGGAACTCTCTGAGATTTGATGCATAGAGCCCCAATGTGAGGCTTTGTTCCCAGAAACAGAAAGTGTTCACGTAGAAAAGTGTAGAGAGAGAATATTCTTTTGTTTTCGGAACAATACGTTTTAGGCAGGAGACATGCTGTTTTCATCTGCATTGTGGCCTTCAAAACTAAATTTGGGAGCCCCTTTTCCTTTCATTTATTTACAGTTTATGTGGTGACCCCAAAAGTCACCTTCTTGAGTACATCCTCGGTGGGAATTTCAAGGTCAATCTTCACCCACCACATCGACCGACATCCGAATAATCACCAATGCTCCGGTTGGCAGGTCAAGGGTACTTGTCGTGGCAATGACTCCCAACAAGGTTTTTTCTAACGAACTGTAAGTGTTCATTAACCTTCACATTTCTTCGGTTTTCCCACTCTACACCTTTCCTGGCTCGGCTTTTCTCATGATGTGGTGAGTTGCGACGTGGTGAGATGCGGCGTGGTGAGATGCGACGTGGTGAGATGCGACTACCCTTACAGCATGGAAGCGGTGGTGTTGCTCATTGGCTGTGAGCAAGGACTCATTTTCCATCATGTTTCGTATGCGAGTGTTTGTAACGCATGAACATTTATTAATTATCTCTTCTTTACCCGCATTTTGACCTTCTTTCCTTTTGAAATGTATGTGTGACGCTTGCTCTGAAATGTGGATTCATTATAGTTATTTTTCCTAAAACATGTCTTCCTTCCTCTGACAAACAGTGGACCCGAACAAAACAGTTCTAGCAGTGTGAACTTCCCATTTCAATGTTTTGAGAGTCTTGTTGTGAACCACTGAGTAGCTGGAGCACCTTGTGAATCACTGAGTAGTCGGAGCATCTTCATTTTCAGAATGTAAGGCTGAGCATCGCTCACTGAACCCCATTTGGAAAACGAATTTGTGGCACTTGGGTGTGGGACCCTGATTGGGTATTGAATCTCAAAACCTTGTGAACAATATTGACAAGTGAGAAAGTAGCGACAAGTTCTGCAAGAGGGTTTTTTTCACAGTGAAGAGTATAAATAATCTTCTTTCTCCTTTCAACAGGTTGATAGGCTTTTTCTTGTGAAACGTATAATTTTTTGTCCGACTGACCTCAGACTCCTATGACCACTTTTGGGAGGAGACTTCGGTGAGGTCAGTCGCTCTCTCGTTCATTGTGTTTTCCGACTGATCAAGCTGAAGTCAATTTAGTCCGGAAAAGAAAGTCAAATTTTGGTCAAACGATTTTAAGAGTGTGTTAAACAATTCAGACACGCACGCTTTCAGGGTGTGGAGAAGTTTTTTTTAAATTTTTTATTTCATCTTTCTTACACATTGTTGCAGCATAGTGAATGCTTTATCTGCTTTCGCCAGCGACGAAAAGAGGCAGGAGAGGAGCCTATGAACTGATTGCCTTTTTTGTCATGGAGATCCATTAATGCTTCTTTGTTGTTATGTATAATGTTTTAAAGAGTTTTTTTAATAGTTTTCATTTTGTGCTGAGGCCGATTGAGAGATACCATTTACCGGAAGAGTTTTCACAAGAGTGAAATTAACGACTGAGCATCCGTGGCATTTAAAAGAAACCTACTCATAATTGTTTCATGGCGCGCCGCAGCAAATAACCCTGTTTGATTAAAAAGCCTAATCGTCATTTGAAGCGCCTTTGCAAATTTTTTTGTGCTCTCGAAATTTGAATTTGTGATGGTGTAATAAAATTCTTCCTTTTCTTTTCTTCACCACCTTTTCAGTTTAGCCACCAACAGCACCAACTGGTTGAGAAGTTGTCTGGTCTGGAGGTCGAGACTTGGACATTGACATATTTGGTTGAACGCTGGTGAGGAATTGAAGTGCTTCCGGAGGTAAAGGTGGTTTGGTTGGTCTTGGTGGAAATTGGACTTGCGCACACTGGTAAGAGAGAAGACTGATGATTTTGTCTGATTTTCAGTTAATTGGCTGCAGCCAGCTCTATCGTTTTGCTGCGGAATTTGGACTTTCGAGAGACACGTGTTTCCCAGGAAGGAAAGTGAGTACCGTTGTAGGCTATTTGGAGAAAGGTAAATTTGAGTGCTCGAAAGACGCAGCGATTGTTCTTCTGGGAACGAATGATATTTTGAAAGCGACCGATTTTGAAGAGTTTGCGGAAAGCTACAGCGCATTAGTTTGGCATTTCAGAGCCAGTTTTAACTTGTTGATTTTGATCCTGATCCCTCCAATTCCTTTGTTTGGATACAGTGTGGATGTTCGGAAAAAGTTGCAGAATTTTAACAATGTTATTCGGTCTTTTGAAACCAATGGTGTTTTTGTTGTCGATGCAGTAAAATCGATTTTTCACGCGCAGCAAGTACGCACACGACAAATTTGAACGGAAATCCAATTCAGGGAAAACGGATTTAATCCATTTAAACAGGACAGGTTTGGTGGTTCTCAGAGGAAAGATTGAGGAGGTTATTGAGATAATAATTTGATTGGATGCAAGTTTGCTCCCCATTTTGTCCGTGGATTAATTCATTCATGCGTGCCTCAAAGTTTTAGGTTGAGAGATTCGTGACGGCAGAATTTCTTGAAAAGATTGAATCTCTCCTATGAATAGATGAGAAGGAGAGGACGTTATTTCGGCAAAACCTCTATGGTGATGAGATCGGAGAAAAATAAAGGAAGTATATACTATAAAAATCCAGGTTCAGTTGCGATGTTTTTGACACCTCCGAAGAAAGATAGGCCAACAGAGACGGGTGCTTCGATGTCGCAATCAGCATGGACTGAAAATTTGGAAATCGAGAATGAAGTAGTGAACTTCACAAGGGAGAAAAATTCTGCGAATGAGAAAGATGATCAGGACTCGATTCGGACATTGAAAGAAACAGAACAGTTTTACAAAAGGGCATTTGAAGAGATGCAGTCCCGCATGGAAATTCTCGAGATGAAGAATGACGTAGTCCGAGATGAACAGGTGGGATTTTGCGCAAAGTTGGATAAAATTATGGAGATCCTTCAAAAGACGCAAACTTTAATTCAAATTCCGGTGCAGGAACCAGGACACGCGGGAAACGAGATTGGCTTTCCGCCCATAGGTGTGAGAGGAACAGAGAATTTGGTGCGCTGCGCTACAACAATGACTGGCACATCTTCTGTCATAAAAAATTTGACTGCTGAAATAAATTCGCAAGTGTCTGAAGTTTTCTGCTGCAGTACCCGAGCGACTCCTGCTTTTACAGCTGTTTCTGGTCATGCGACTTTGGCACCTGTCCATGACATTCCAATAGTTGTTCCACCAATAACGCAGATTGGGACAAATAATTTCAGGTCAGGCTCGATTCTTGATTTCAGCATTGTTGAAACGCCGCCTCCAATTCAAAATTTAATCCCCTTTTCTGGAGCTGGTGGAAATGATGTTGCTATGAGGTCTCATGAGAAATGCGTGGGTTGCTGTAAATCAAATCATCAAGATAGTCTTGAAAGGCAGTTGTCAAAACAGCCTATATCCATTCCAAAATTTAGAGCTGGATCGAATGATTGTGCCCTTCAATTTATTCAATCATGCATGCAGGCAATTTTTGAAAGATCATGGCTGGTCGGAGAAGAAACTTTTGGATAATTTAGGCTATTTTTTGTCGGGCCCACCCATGATTTGGTTCAGCAGCATAAAACGGCATGTGGACAACTTCGAAACATTCAAAAGAAATTTCCTGTTGACGTTTTATTCAAACAATTATAAAAAAGAATTGACAACACTGTGGCACACGAGCGAACAAAAGAAGGGAGAAAATATTCAGGCCTATGTGATGCGCATAACTCTGATTTATGAGGTGCTTTTTGATGAACCTGACCAGAACCATCTGATTGAACATATTCTGAATACATGCAGCAGAAAATTAAAACAAAAGATGCGCACAGGCAAATTTGAAAACTATCTGAAATTTTTGGAGGAACTGTCAGTCGCTGAAGAACTGTGTTTGGAGGATGAAGAACATTATTCAGTGAAGAAATTTGGACGCAGGGAGAATGACAGGGAGAGAACCAGTCCACAGAATAACAGGGAAAGAACACCACTACAATATACCCGCTCTCTTCAGGTTTCAGAAAATAGGAGAGAAATCCCAGAATGTTCATTTTGCAGGAAAAGGGGAGTAGCGTTTTAGCGCACACCCTGTATGTGTGGGCCAAAACAGCTATCTAAAAAGAAGGTCGGTTGGTGACTGGTATGAGTTTCAATGGAAGTGACAGACACGACAAGGTTTGTAACCTATTTATTTCCAACTAAAATGTCAACATATCTCTGAAAACACTTTAGGCCAATAAGTTAGCGCACAGGAACATACTACACAAAGAACAATAACCAAAGATTAAAACAAAGGCTCGAGGCCAAAACAATAAAATCCAAAACCAAAACTAAAACGTTAAAACCAGTTTGCCGAACGGCCAAATGGTTAAAACACTTCCACCCAGTCTTTGGACAAAACACTCATGAGTCTGTTCAGTGGAAAGAACGTTTGACTGGAGTGTACTTTTGGCACAAAGAATTATCTTTAAGTGGACTTGATGTTGTCATAAAATCAGGGGATGTTGACAGATCACATAACCTTTTGTGAATAGGTCTATGCAGCTGGATCAGTGTAATCTATTTGCCCATCAGGTGGTCAAATCGGGAGGATTCGTGATAACTCCTCGACGGAAGATTATTTCCTCTTTTGGATTCTTGTGTAGGATCCGGAAATTAAAACTGCAAATAGAGAAACGGAAAAGATCACGTTTCCCCTATTTGCTCCAGCCAAAACTTCGTTGTAGTTTGACGAATACTCACCTTTGTTTTGATGATATTCTGGTCTGTCTACACATTCGGAAAATCTCAGATGTGTCTGGACGACTTACCGGTTGGGTCGTGAAAGAGATTCCCAGTGAATTTTTCAGAGGTTTACAACAAGTGTAAGTAATTTTGTAAGGTGTGGAAATACACTTACCCCCGCAAGAATTTGTTGTTGGCTTGTCGGGGTTTCTCCGATGGTTTGTAGTCGTAAATGACTATAAGAGAGCTTCAACTGAAGCATTAGCCAAGTTGGCAGTGTTCAAAATTAATTGGCCTATCAGTGCTGTTGAAAGTGGGGAAATTGGAAAACAAAGAATGGTAAATTTCACAAATCACAAACACACTAAAAACTGCGAAGGTTCGCACAAAGTTAAAAGTGAAAACGAAAGATGACGGTGCAGGCCGGCTGCACCGCATGTTAAAAAGTCATGGACCAACACGATCCATGACCGAAAAACTGGAAACGCAGGACGACAATTTGACGAACACAAAATTGACACGATTTGCCACTTTTCGACTGCGGTGGCCGAGTGAGGCTAGGTTTCGCAAATGACCCTGTCGGTGCAGGTCGAGCGTCAGCTGTAAAATGAGCAGCGAGTTGAAATGCTGCAAAAAGGAAGGCGAGAGCGAAGCCGATTTTGCTGTCGAACTCATTTGCTGATATCGGCCTAAAATTCGCCTTGCACGCGGTGATTTTGTGTGAGTTGTTGATAACAAGGCAGACCGAAATTTTCATAGCATTTCGAACGATGGAATGTTCGGAACTGCTATAGGGGGCATTACGAGTCGCATTGTTGGCACGCGAGGCGCGGATTTGAAAATCACGGAGGAAATTATAATAACAACGCACGAAGACAGGCTAATTACGCACCTAGGTCATTCGACAACAGGCAAGAGGCTAACGATAACAGGCAAAATGGTTGGAATGGAGCTCGACAGTGGGATAGGTCAGGCTCACCAAACAATCGTGAAAATATGTCATTTAACTATCGAAATCATAATGATACAAGATTTTACAGGAATGGAGGAAATGGACAATGGCAAGGCCATAACAATGCTGACAGGACGAATGAACAACGAAATTGGCGTCAGCAAAATGAAATTGCCCCTGAAAGACAGGCAATTCAAAACACCACACGTAATGTTGATAGAGGTAATGGCACAGTTGAACGACGTGAATCTGGTCCGCGAAACGCATAGAGGGTCAAGGCTATCGGGGGTGTCTTGATCAGAATTCAAAAAAGAAAATGAGAATTACCCCTTTTCAAATGAGCGAGGAGCAGAAGGATAGCGAAAGGAAAAGATATTTTAAGTTTTTGTCTGAATTTCTTGTTTGTAACTTTTTCACGAATTGCAGTTATGATAAAGCCAATGATGAAAAGGCCAATGATGAGCAGACCTTAGGGTTTTCAAGGCGCGTAAGAGTTTCGTCGCATGTATCACAGATATCTGTTGAGGAAGTTCAATCCGTAACTTCCATGCATGCCACATTCAATTCGGATGTTTCTGCGGTGACAAAAATCATGATCAAATGCGCTCGAGGAAGTCTCCATTCAGCAGTCCCGTTGGGTGTGAAAGGCTAAATTATTGATGCCATGGTTGACACTGGTTCGGGAGTTTCTCTGATTAATGAAGCAACCTTTGTTGATTTGAATTTGGGTTTGGATGTTCAAAGGCCTGACGTTACGCTGTTGTCGGCTTCCAACACAGAATGCGAATATGTTGGAATTGTGGTCATACGAATGTGTATGCATGATGTTGAGCACCCTGGATCTTTGTTTATTGTTAGGCGCTTGCCATTTCCTGTCATTTCTGGGCGTGACCTCAGTAGTATGAAAATGGGGTTTATAAATAAATTCCATCGACGCCATTTTGGATTCCGTAGCAGACGACAAAAGGAGGGCGCATTCTATTGTCAAAAAAAAAATCAAACGAAAAAAAGAGAGTTCACGATCGTGGATGAGGTTTGAAAAAAATAGCAGACGACAAAACGCGGCGTCAGCCGCCAAAATCAAAGCGCGGCGTCAGCCGCCAAAGTAAGAT
>JASGXE010017124.1:0-15187 GCA_030068105.1 Sinentomon sp. SZTP_YWyxl
GCCGAGTGCACGTTAATACGGAACTTATCAAAAGTCCTCAAACACAGGCGATATTTTAAAGTACTGTTTAACACAGGGGCCATCTTATTTCAGCAGAGCTTGGTGCAACTTCACACCTCA
Organism: Sinentomon sp. SZTP_YWyxl; assembly: GCA_030068105.1. NCBI lineage: Eukaryota > Metazoa > Arthropoda > Protura > Sinentomata > Sinentomidae > Sinentomon > Sinentomon sp. SZTP_YWyxl. The sequence goes on from JASGXE010017124.1 coordinate 121, forward strand.
CACGAGTGTCATGATGTTTTGCGGCACATTCTGCTATTGATTCTAAATGGCGCCTGAGTTCATAATGAACTCCTGCATATGTTCGAAGACTTTTGATAAGCGGTGTATATGACAACAATGATGGTGTAAGACTGTTGTTGATGCTGATGTGGGAGTGGGTCAGATTGCTCAACATCCAAGGCTTTCCAACAAACGTACCAACAGTCTCTGTTGATGTGGTTGACACAAGCGCTGTTGATGTGTGTTGATCACATGACGGCTGAGGTTTGCCTGTATAGTGGCGCGGAAAATAATGTTCCCATGAATGTATTTTTCCCATTTAACTGTTGCCCCCGAAACTTTTTTTTCTTTTTATTCTTTGCAGGCAGTAGAAATTAAAGCGGCAGACTCCGAAAAAGGATCTTTAATTTCTGCAGCATAGAGTTTTGCCGAAATCTGAAAGGCCGCAATTTTTTACATGTATGAGTACATTAATTCCGCCGCCGCTATACACATCACACGTCCGACAAAATTTCTTGAACACGGAAGCTCATTGTGAACCCAGGCGCCGTTTCGAATTTGCACTGAAAAACAGATGGCGGAATTGAAACTGATCTGTGTTTGGGAAAATTTCATTTCTATATGCACAGCGCTTATTCCTTTTCCATTGTTGCATTGAAAGATGCATCCGTCTGTTGAATTGGCTCTGTTGAGTTGAACCAGAGGATGAGTTGCAATGGGGAATACAGCCGCAAGATTTTAACATCGTTATAAAAGTGGAACTTTAATTTCTGCAGCGTCGAGTTTTGCAAAGTTCTCAACAGTTGCAATTTTTCGCATGGATATAATACACACTTTTACACGACTTGTTTTCACTTCATTCATGTCATATTTGCATGCAAATTGGCCGATATAATGAACCGTTTTGTCGATCGCAGAAATAATTGACTTTTATACACTTCAAAAAAAACAAATTGGCCAATTTGTCGTTCAAATAGTATTAAGATGAAACATATCCAAAGTTGCCTCCGCCACCCGCAACCCCCCCATCGCACCCAATTCTTTACCGCGCGCCCCCAAGAACCTCCGGTCGGTGGGTTTGTGATCATCGCCTTGCCACAATTACAAGAGCCAATTTATCATTCATTAAAATTTTAATTTATTTCGATGAAATTAAAAGATGGGGGTCGAGTGGGGGGGGGGCTTGAGGGGAATGAGGGGTCCGGGTAAAATTGAGGGAGCTAACCATTCTGGAGGTGTCTGAGGATAGCTCACTTCGAGACCTGCAAATCTTTGACTGTGAGCGGTAGAGCCGCATGGCCACAAAGGTGGAAGGACACAAGACTGGTCTGCATCATCGTGAAAAATCCCATCATCATCGTGAAAAATCAGGCCCGCATATACCTTCTTCCTGGAGAAAATTGAAGGAAAGTGTTTTGACAGGGTGATAAAAAAGACCAGCTGAACGATTTTTGTCGGCTCCATTTTACCATCATTTTTGCTCCATTCTTTGGCTCATTTTTGCTCCGTTTTAGGCCTATTTTGCTCCGTTTAAGGCCACCTTTGGTCCATTTAAGGCCCATTTTTTGCTCCATTTTAGGCCCATTTTTGCTCCATTTTAGGCTCATTCTTGCTCCATTTTAGGCCTATTCTTGCTCCATTTTTAGGCCATTACCACAATTTTCCGATGTTTCGGTCCATTTTCGATGTTTGAGCCATACCTTAGTTTTTGCTCAAAAAAGTTTTGTTTAAATTAAAAACGGAAGTATTTTGCGATTTTTGTGCAAGATGTGTAAAATATCTTTTGTGCAAAATTTCTTTTGGCAACAATGCCACCTTTTAATTGCACCTCCTTGGCTTTTGCCAAAAAAGTTCAGTTTAAAAACGGAAAAATGTGACATTTTTGTGCAAAACACCAACATTGTGCAAAAATTTCTTTTGTGCAAAATAGAAGCATATTTTGTGCAAAATAAGAATTTTTGCAAAATGGCTGTATTGGTCACAAACCGATGCTGAAACAACTCCAGACTTGAATAAACGCGCCATTGACAGATTCTGAAAACAATTGGGGAACTTTGGGCATGTTTCATGGAACATTCTGTACGCAGCATTCATAGACACTAATATTTTGATTTAGAGAAACATATGGCATTCTCTGGAGGTTGGCTGCAGGCAGAATTACATAATGCCTATACAGATCTGAGGGCCCAGTAACGACGGGGGTCGGAGACGTATGAATAGTGTCGGCGGAATTGATGTACCCACGTGTAAAAATTGCGACTTCAGGTTTTTGCAAAAAATCAATGTTGCAGAAATTAAAGATCCCCTTTAACAAACGAGGTCAAAATCTGACAGCTCCAGAAAGCTTTGTTGCAATCTGACCCTGCAGAAGAGTAAAAAGAAAGAATGAAAGTTTCGGAGGCAACAGTTAAATGGGAAAAACACATGTATGGGTACAATAATTTCGTCGCTACTACACAAGCGATTAGCTGGGTGGGTATGGATGGGGGAGAGGAGGGGTTGGGGGAGAGAGAGAACAGGGGGTGGACCAACAAAATAATAAATAATCAAAAAACAAAATAATTATGACCACATCGTTTAATTCGAACTTAATTTTCCTGAGCTTGGCGTTGTGGCCACAAGTTGGGCTATTTCATTTTTGCAGTAATGGGTGCTTCCTATAGGTACACGGTTCGCCTGAACTATTCGATCAAAGCAGAAACTCCAAGGATCAGGCTATTTCGCAGGGGCCATCCAATGTCAACAGTTTTTGATGCGGTTTCACGCGTTTCAGGAATGCCATGACGTTTTGCGGTGCAAGATGCCAGACTCTAAATCACCCTGAGTAAGAATGAACTCAGACTCCTGCGTTCCAAGACTTTTGGAAAGAGTGTAAGAGTTGTGTTTGATTCTGATATAATTAGTTTTTTGACTTTTATATACCAAATGCTCTCACAGTATATACATACCTATCCTCCCTTCGTTGCTTGATGAGTTTTTGATGTCGGCATTTCAATCTCGGGGCTCTTATTTCCCCATAAACATTGCTTGCCCACTGCGTCCAACACGGATGACTGTTAAGTTGACTGCCCAGTGTGTGATCCCTTGCGCAAAGACGGACATATGCCATGGTGTCAGTTTTTTTGTGAGTTTTTCCAGAAAACGATCATTTCGTTTGCTCCTCAATCGTGGTTGAAGTTCGCGTAAAAATGAGGGATGTCGTAGCCTGTCATTTAGCCCACTCCATTGAGGAAGTTTTGTGCAGGAATTTTGTTGACGAACATGAAGTGATGTTTGTAATATTTTTTAGATTCATCGATTGTTCGTATTTTTTTGCACACATTGTATGTTCAGTTTCCAATGTGCCATTATGTCATAGGTACCTACTTCTTTTGCATGTTCACTGATGCTGCGTGTAATAATTTGTATATTGCAAGGAGGAAACAAATTCAATTCAATTCAATTCAATTGGATTGGATTCGATTCAATTAATTTCAATTCATTTCATTTCAATTCAATTCAATTCAATTCAATTCAATTCAATTCAATTCAATTCAATTCAATTCAATTCAATTCAATTCAATTCAATTCAATTCAATCCAATTTAATTCAATTCAATTCAAAACTTCACATTCGGCATCTTCATTTGATGTAACCAACTTCCGAGTCGTGATTGCCTTTTGGCTATGTTTTCAATTCAATTCAATTCAATTCAATTCGATTCAATTCGATTCAATTCAATTCAATTCAATTCAATTCAATTCAATTCAATTCAATTCAATTCAAAACTTCACATTCGGCATCTTCATTTGATGTAACCAACTTCCGAGTCGTGATTGCGTTTTGGCTATGTTTTCAATTCAATTCAATTCAATTCAATTCAATTCAATTCAATTCAATTCAATTCAATTCAATTCAATTCAATTCAATTCAATTCAATTCAATTCAATTCAAAACTTCACATTCGGCATCTTCATTTGATGTAACCAACTTCCGAGTCGTGATTGCCTTTTGGCTATATGTTTTATTTTTTCAAAACTGTTGCTAACCCTAACGGTCACTGCCAATCGCCTGTTGTCAATTTACTGATTGGTGATCGTCTTATTGGGGCCTCCGAAATTCACCAATCCACGTGCAGCTACTTGCAAAGCTCAACAGAAGTTCGTGTGATGTGCTGATTTGATTTTATCGATACCAAATTTACTCGGCGCTATTTTGTGGGCTGCCAACTTCATGCGCGTGGTGTTAGCAGTGTTTTTGGTGAGCGGTCGGTTTTTATTTTTCATTATTTCATTACAATCGCAAATTAAAACCGGGAACATCTTGTTGGGTTGTGGTTGTCCTGTCCCATTTGCGGGTATGGATATAATAATAATTGGGAATTTACAAGTGATGTTCGGTTAACACCTGCGAGGCCTGCAATCATCTGACAATCATTATGCCAGGCGAGCAACGCGCCGCGAAGGACTCGATCAACATATGCGGCGGCCGCATCTGCATATTTCAGCTGGTTATTGCGACGAAAGGCTACATGTGAGGTTGTGCAGAGTGACTGATCCCACCCGCCACTCGAGTGGCGGATTGAGTCCTCCTCGGGGGGGGGGGGGGTTCGGTTAGGCACGGGGATCTGGGGCACAGTTCCAGCTGGTTCAAGCCGCAAATGCCCTTGGTTCCTGGGCCCCATGGTCTTTGGTCCGGACCCCGTATTTTGGACATGCCTGCTGATTTGGGCACAAACCCATCCAAACCCAACCTGACCTTTTTTCTTTGTTTTTAACATTTTTCCTGTTTTTCCCGCTTTTGGAGGGTCGGGGCTTTCCACGTGGTTAGATGGAAAGGTGCCCAAAACGGTATGCATTTACGTCCGGGACAAGGGGTTTCCCCCGAAGTTGAGAAATTTTGACATTGTGAGGAAATTTTGGGTGAAAATTGTGGTGCCGAGTGTGATTAAAAAACCTTGGCTTCTAACGAGGGGAAGACAAGGTTAGAAATTGTCGACAGGGCAATCTAGCATTCCATTGAAGACACATGCCAAAATACCTATTCCGGTACACACAAAAAAAATTAGTGTATCAAACTGCCACCAACGGCGGCCAGATCCAATCGAGGGTATAAGCTTACCTTCGAGTTGTGAGGTAAATCTCGCCATTTAAACAATGTTGATTTTTCTTCATAACTCGGATGTTTGCTTAACATCCCACAAAAAGGTGTAAAAAGTGTAAAAAATTAAAAAAAGCGTAAAAAATTAAAAAAAAGTGTAAAAAATTAAAAAAAGTGTAAAAAATTAAAAAAAGTGTAAAAAATTAAAAAAGGTGTAAAAATTAAATTTTTACATCTGTTGGCATTTAATGACCTTGTTGTCACAGAATACCAACTGAAATGTCGTCACCAAAACTTCTTTAAAGTGTTAAGCCAACGACTGTAAGAGATGCGTACAAACATGTTTAGGTACCTGTCCTCTCTCAGTCATCAATTTTTACAGTGTATTTTCAGCTGAAAGACATGCATGTATTCGTGTCTCTCTGATGAGTGAGCGCACAGTTTGATGCAATGGTAATATTTTCGCATGCAGTTGCAAGTCAATTTTCGCCAAAGTTCAATCAGGCTAATCCAGTATCGTCAATGCGATCTTTGACACAGTTTTCCGCACATCTGCCGAGGGGCTTTAGCCTAATAAGACAGACTGCAGACTGATGTCGCATTTATGCTCAGTTAGGCATCATATGCCTATAAGCCTAAATCGGATTTGCAATTATTGTTTTTTTTTTTGCACTGAACGATTGAGCACTCGCCGGTGTTTTTGCAAGTCAAGGGAGAGAGGAAGGTTACGCAAAAAGACCAATTCAATTTCGCCGACTGTGGATGGCCTTCATGCGAGTTACAGTATAGTGGCGGCGGAATCAATGTACCCATACATGTAAAATTGCGACTATTCATATTTTAGCAATAACAGCATGCTGCAGAAATTAAAGATCCTCTTAAAAAACCGTGGTGAAAATCTGACAGCTCCAGAAAGCTCTGTTGAAATCTGGCGCTTTCCGCCTGCATAAGAGAAAAAAAAGAAAAAACGTTTCGGAGGCAACAGTTAAATGGGAAAAACGCATGTATGAGTGTATTAATTCCGCCGCTGCTGGACGAGTATAATATATGATTGGCCTGTTTCCAGGATTCTGGGAATGTTTCTGACCGCACAATCCCCGCGAAAACTCCTTTGAACACAATAACGAGTTCTCTGTGAAATTGCTCCGAGGAATTGCGAGGCTCTGTGAAATTGCATGGCCGCCGTGTGAGTCTGGTGGTTGGATCTTCCATATATATACAGGGTGGTCCATAAGTCACGCACCAATGGCATGGTCTTTGTTTAGTCGAGTTTATAGCTTCTATTTCGCACCGCATTTCCCTTGTTGCTTCAATGCAATTGCTCAAAACGGGTGCCGTCTTGATCATACAGGCAACGTTCGAGAGCGTGCCGTACATTAACCAGAACACCTGGCCCGGTGTGATCAGGGCGCATTCGTCAGAGATCAGTTGTCTGAGGATGTCGATGTCCGGTTGCGTGGCATATCCGGGACTTCAGGTACCCCCAAAGGAAGAAGTCAAGTGGCGACAGGTCTGGTGAATGGACAGGTCACTCCACACTCCCTCGCCGGCCAATCCACCTGCGGGGACCGGAGAAGTAACCATCAAAAAAGTCTCCGATGATGGCGGCGTTGTGAGCTGGGGCACCATCTAGTTGGAATTAACATTATCCACTGTTTGCGGTGTTGCCACGGGCGTGGGGCGTGTTTGATACTGCAAGATGTCTGACAATGCTGGAGAGATGTTCCAGGTACGTGGGCACGTTGAGAGACCCTCAATAAAAAAGGCCCGATGATATGATGCCCGAGAATACTTGCCCACACATAATTAGTTTTTGGGGATGTTGCCCCGGACGGTGCGCGCTGAACTCCGATGGCCTTCGGCAGAACTCCAGCGACCTGCTCCGCAAGCTGCAGCTGCCGTACGGCGCCACGCAACCGGAAAAAACCAGAGAAACTCAAATCGGCAGCTGTAGTCGCATTGGTGCGTGACTTCTGGACCACCCTGTATAGAAGAGTTAAGGCGGCTCTCTTAACTTGGTACAAACGTCGGGAGTTCCTCGCAAATCATTCTCTTTCATCAGTGACCGCGTATTTACAAACCCTGCCGCGACTTTTGATGGCAGAGAGCGTTTTGGCACGAACGCTCGATTGGGGCCTAGTGCGGAAGAAAAAACATTTTTTTTCTCACCTCTGTCCCCTCTCGGAAAAAACTATGCTCGCTTGGGGCCCCGGCCTGCCATCTAAAGTCGCGGCAGGGTTTGTAAACTGGCGTTCCGGCCAGGGTAGATTTTCTTCCGACCTGTCAGTCCTGGTGGAGATGAGGATATTTGGTGGAAATTGACCACCGGCATGCATAAAGGGGAAAGAAAAGATGGAGAGATAAAAAAATCAAAATTTACCCCCATGCACTGGGGAAAAAGGACCTGTGCGGCGAAACCGACTTTAGGGAAATAAGAAGGGCGGTTTAAAACACAAGCAGAATTGCTAATCAAAAAACAACCAGGGATGAAATCCGACTGGACATTTTAAGCCTCTTTCTCCCTTTCCCTACAAGCCGCACGCGCCCCTAACTCCCTATAACCAGTCAACTTTCTTGGGACTTTCCTATTCTGGAGCCAAAAAATAATCTTGCCGCCCTTACGATAACCCTTGGAATCGTATTTATTGACGATGGCCACTTTTCTTTGCAATGCCCCGTTTCAGTGGTGGATGCAGGCCATCTCGAAAGTGGGGAGCATTGCCCCACTGCCCAAGGGTGGGGGCAGAGCCCAGCGGCGTTCCCCGGGCAAACCGCGTGACAAAGAGTCTGAGAGACGGAGTCAGACAGAGGTCAAGGAATTTCAAAAATTTGAGCCAATTTTGGCCAATTTCCGCAGCTAAACAAATCCACTGGCGGTCCTCCTTCGCCCCTTGGACACGCTCCTGCAACATCCTCTTTCCAAACGTTCTTTGGAGAAATTCTCACTGACTATGCAGAATGACCTAACTCCGATCCTCCACCCCCCTAATTCCCAACGGAGCTGCATTTTTGCCTTTGCTCTTTTTGCTCTTCATGCCGTCAGTTTTTTATGCTACGCGTGTGCCTTTTTCATGTCATCCAAATTGACAGCCGAGTGGCCAGTGCCCAGTTGCAGAGACCGTCCGCGTTCACATCCAGAGCATCCATAAAACCACATCCGTAAGTCCCTTTTAGTGAAGACCTAAACGAACCTAAAAAGTCCTGATTCAATTTCGGTTGAAATACGATTCAGCGGGGGCCACTTCAAAAAACTTGCCTGGAAGAAAGAGGAGACTGGAAGCGACGCTGCCTGAAGCTACGGGCCGACCCTGGCCTCAGGAAGAACAAGGGAGGCGTAATTTTGCCCGGTCACAGTAGGATTTTTGTCACTTTTTTCACAGAGCTTGTCTACTTCTGCGTTGAAAACAGTGCGATGTGAACGTTTCATAAAAACACACACGCTGCATTGCCGAAGTACAGCATTGTTCCGCGAATAAAGCCCCGGCACATGGCCACACATTATGAGGGCTTCTCTGTTCTCCGCATCTTAATATGCCTGCATGATTCTCAGTGGATAAGGTAATAATTTCAAATTGATATTCCTGCCGCAGACCTTCCCAAGACGTTTATCGCCCAGGATGTGACTTCATTCTTTCCAAATGTCTTTCTGAGATCCCTGGTCAGACACTCTGCGCCACAATGGGTCCCTCCTTGCGGAGGACTTCTTTCATTTAAAACCTGGGATCGAAAGGAACCCTTTGCGTGTTCTTGTCCACATCACACCAGAAATAATATATCTCCTTTGCCCCTCACAAAAATCAAATCACAGCAACACAAATCGAGCCAGCAATTTTACCAATTTGCCCCCAAATCATGCACAACACATCACACCAGTCTCCGTTGCCCGCAACGAAAATCAAATCTTAGCAACACACATCACACGGAATAATTTTTCTCCGTTACCCCTAACGAAAATCAAATCATAGCAACACATCACAGCGGTAAATTCGAATTGCGTGGTTTATCATCTGATCAGGGGTACTTTTTCTCACAAATGTCCATTCGAATCTCACCTTGGCAAAACAGTCTCGGTGTTTGTGTATCGATGAAAAGCAATGCCTAATGCCTTCGGAAATCCGAAGCGTTTTCTCAAGGACACCCTTCATTGTGGCGGCGAAATTAATGTACCCACGCACATATATTTTCCCCATTAAACTGTTGCCTCCGAAACTCTTTTTCTTTTTTTATGCAAATGCAGGCGGCAGAAATTAAAGCGCCAGATTTCAACAAAGCGTTCTAGAGGTGTCAGATTTTGACCTCGGTTACACAAGAGGATCTTCAATTTCTGCAGCATGGAGGCTTTGCCAAAATCTGAACGGTCGCAATTTTTTACACGTGTGAGTGCATTATAATCCACCGCCGCTTCGTGCTGTGTAGAAAAGAATCTTTGTCCGGCAATAAACCGGCGGCCGCTCCAAACAGTCCAAGCGCAACTCTGCGACAAGCACGCCATATGCGCGGCAAATCGTTGAATTTGTCATTCCGTAGTGACAGGAACGGGTTTCCATGGCAACGTTCATCGTGCTGTCATATCCATTTAGGTGCCTGCGCCACCGAGAAATTGTCTTTGACACTGACAAATTGACACGGTGACGCAATAAAGGCAGAGCCGGTCAGACAGAGCTTAGATTCCGGCAGGGGAGAGATCAAACGTGGTTCTTGACAGAAACGTGGTTCTTGACAGAAACGTGGTTCCACTCAGGTATGCATTGGACAGATTTCGCTTCACGATCAGAGGTTGTGTGATTAGTCGCAAACGCCGCAAAAGGACTTGAGATCATTTTGTCGTGCGGATTTCTTCTTCCTCGTGCGAACAAATAGCAACGACGAAGCAAAAAATCTGACTCCTCCAGAAACTCTGCTGCAATCTAGCGCTTCAATTTCTACCACCTTCGGACACATCAGTTAAAATGGGAAGAACGCATGTATGAGTACATTAATTCCGCCGCCACTTTACATGAATTCCGTTACCACAACGCGAGAACATCAGAAAGCTTATCAAAAACGCAATGCAGAGGCGGTTTCTTTTCACCTTTTTTGTTCTTTTTCTCTTTTGGGTGCTGTGCTGGCTTGCGGTGACTTGACTTTCGCTGCTTTTTTCTTCAAAAATCACCGAAAATCGTGCATAGCATGCCTGTGCGTGGTCACTTCGCTCTCAAGGAGGTGGTCGGGGGGTTCTTTAGCGGCGTTTGCGGTTTTGATGCGATACGGACGGCCCACGTCTGATTGTGGCCGGTCACGTTGGAAAGTAAATAATTCATATGAAAAAGGCAAATCTTTTTCAAAGAGATTAATACTTTTACAATATACAGGGTGATTCACAAAAAACATTAGTTTCAAATAAAAAATTTTCGGCAAAGTTCGTTCCACATATCAAGGAACACCGCACGCATAAATCCAGATCGCGGCTGAAAAGCACATTTTCTTGTTTGCCTGGTTCTTCTGCTCATCGTGGACATCTGACAACAATTTGACGCAGCTTTCAGCAAATTTTGGACCAGTGTTTTTTGTGAAGCACCCTGTTGCAAGACAGAGGAGGTCTTTGCGGTCCATGCATGCCGCTTTGAAACATTTTGAAAGGCAGGGCGCTGCATTCGAGTGCCTGAGAAATTGAGGGACAGAAACTGAGGAAAGGGTGAAAGATCTTTCGGGCATCTGAGGGACAGATTGGGTAACGAATCGTGACCTCAGGTCACTAAGGAACCGCTCTATTCGCTTGTCGCCACACAGAAATGCAGTTAGCTGCCAATTCCCATTTTGCATGTCTGCTGACAACGACTGGTTCCCCGGGCGCGATTTACAAACCCTGCCGCGACTTCAGATGGCAGAGAGCGTTTTGTGCAAGAATGCTCGATTGGGGTTCTTCACTCTCAAGAAAAAAATGTTGATTTTTCTTACATAAAGCTATCTGAACCTGACCTAACCCTGCCCCCTCTCGGAAAAATCAATGCTCGCTTAGGGCCCCGACCTGCCATCTAAAGTCGCGGCAGGGTTTGTAAACTGGCTCCCCGGGCGCGTTCTTTTTCATTGTCCACCCGATCAGAACGATGAAAGATGACACGTGAAAGGAACGCATATACCGTTTGATTTACACCGTCCACAGCCAGCTTCACCTGGACCTAACCTTGCCGAACCGAAACCTTCCCCGACCAACTAAACCCATCCCAACCCAACCTTGCCAATCCTGACCTCACCCAACCTTGATGCCATTCCCAAAGGCTAACCCTAACCCTAACCCATATTCTAACCGAACCTGACCCTATGACCTCAAGAAAAGTGACGTCAAGTTTCAACAGAAAGGAGAATGCCCGAATACTTTTTTCTAACTATTCTTTAATTTTCCATAGGCAACACTTCTCTCGGATTTTCAACAATTGGAAAAAAAGAGATTTTCTCAAAATAACAAGATTTGGCACTTTTCACATCTAAAACAAGAATCTCGAAAAAAAATTAAGATGGTAATCTCCGTCTTTGATCACAGAGTTCATTGCTTTTCCACCATCCTGATTTTTATGCAAGATTTACAATTTGCGTAAAGGGATCCGAAACATCGCTTTTTAAGGCAACACTTAACTTCTGAGACTGCCGGATTCTCCTGTATCGAAGCGATTGTTGCGTGACAGAACTTTGATGTTCGAGGCGAATTTAGATGATGTTCTCAGGCCTGATGCAACCAGTTCTGATAACTCCTGTGCCGATCGAGAATGCCTTTAACACCATCTGGCGTGAAATTGCAGCCATTCGAAGTTTGCCAGGTGTTCTAAGTTTCTAGGACCGACTTTCGGAGTTTACCCAATAACCAGAGCTGGTGGGGAAGAAATGGAAGTACATGCTTACACTTCCATTAGTTTGGAAATATTCCCCCCAAAATAATGTCATGACGCATGATGTGTCTGTGAAGAGGGAGCAAAACGAATAATTTGCTTCCTCTCCATGACAGCGTCTGAAGAGTGGATATTTTCTCAATGCAAAGATGATCTCACCAATTCCAACAATTTTATGCATCACCAATTCCCAATTCCCAGTTGCAGATCTGCACTATGGCATCCTCTGAACCTTTGACTGAAACAGGGTTTTCACAAATCTGGCAAAACTCATCCCTCAACAGATTCCTTGCCTCAGCGAAATTTCGTCAATGGTTAAATTTCACAGACGGTTTTTATTTCCCAACAGTTTCCACACTGGTTTTTTCTCATTGGAATTTTCTCCTCCAAATTTTACCGAAAAGATTTCCCAACTCGATTCAGCTTTGATACGGATTTCACGCAACAAATCTCGGCAACAAAACCGATTCTTCTGATCAATTTCCACCGTGAGATTTTCTGGGGCAAAATTTCTCACATCAGGATTTTACGCCATTTCACATATAAAATAATACACTGTAAAACACTCACCTCCAATTATGGAGATTATGAAACCAACAAGATTAAAACCGGTGAAATGGAGATGATGGACGACACAGATGAAAACAGATTAAAATTGACGAATTGCACAAAGATCAGGTACACGTAGTATGGCACTGGATAGGACTAGAAAGCGATTTGAAAAGCGATCCGAGAGAAGGAGTTGAAATGAGCTCGTCGGCGGCTTATAAAGGCCGACGACGCTGAATTTTTGCAAAATGCGTTTATTTTTATTTTGTATGCTGATAATGGCAGCGCTGGCGTGAGCCAACTTTTTAACAATTTCTATTGTATTTTTTGTTTTTACACAAACTGCGATGATTTTTTTTTTTTTGAATTTTCCTGATTTTACTGATTTTACTGACCTTTTCGTAAATGCTGAGAAACTGCCTAATTTGCCACATGGAACAGGGTGATGCAAAAGTGCGTGCACTCTTGCAAAGTGACTTGAAGTGACCTCAAGTGACGTCAAGAAAAAATAAAAATAGAAAAATAAAGCGCAGGAATTAAAGCAAAGAATACAAAAAGAAAACCGTTTGCAGACATCAGAGGGGGACACAATTGCACGACACAGAGAAAAAGTACATCTATTCCGTTGCTGCAGCGCTAAAGGGGGACACGATTGCTCAGCCCACGGCTATTTTGTGAAAGTGTTTCCCTGCGATCGTGCAATTGTGTCCCCCACGGATAAACGACTTCATCCCAACAATCTTTATACAAAGGTATCCCATCTGGAATCGGCCCCCTCTAAACGTGCGATGGTGAAGCCTTTTTACAAAGCACTGTTCTCATGCGGGTAATGAAAATGCATCGCCAATGTAGGTATAGTGGCGGCGGAATTAATGTACATATACATGTGTTTTTCCCATTCAACTGTTGCCCCCGAAACTTTTTTTTTCTTTTTATTCTTATGCAGACGGTAGAAATTAGAGCGCCAGACTGGAACAAAGCGTTCTATAGAGGTGTCAGATTTTGACCTCGCTTTTGTAAGAGGATCTTTAATTTCTGCAGCATAGAGTTTTTGCCGAAATCTGAACGGTCGCAATTTTTTACATGTATGAGTACATTAATTCCGCCGCGAATGTACACAGAGATGGCGGCGGAATTAAACAACGATGTCGGCGACGTTGCGTGCGTTTATTGAACAAGTTTCAAAAAGTCCTTCCTCGTGAGTTTCGCATAAAATATCGCCGCATGGGGTGCCATTTGAGGCAACCAACAAAAGCGGTGAACCAGCCAGCCGTAAGCTGATTCCGACCTGCAAATGAGCAAACTCAGTGCAACAATGCGCCAGGGAAAGATGCAATGGAATGCAGTCTGGGATGCAGTCAACAATGCATCGATCGTAGATAACAATGGCCGGGGAACCGCCTCACCAGGTTAACCCGCTACCTACCCCCCCCGTTGAGAACGTGGGGGATATGGGGGTAGGCTGCAGGATAACCATTGGGGCCTCTATATACAGGGTGTGTTGTAAAGGTGTACACAAAATATGAAGAATTGTTTTTCATGTCAATACAAACAAAATAAAAGAGGAAATTTTTTCGAAAATCCACCCTTTGTGGTATTTTTGCCCTTAAAGGTTCTCCATTGTTATTATTATTATTATTATTATTTATTCAAATCTCAACATTGAAGTTGAACGTCAAACAAATCATAAAAGAAGAGAAAGTCAAAACAATAAAATGAAATAAGGCATAGGCGCAAAAGCAAAATTATATGCAAGAATACGAGGGCGAGAGGTCTGGGCTGCAACCAAATTAAACTAGATCAGGTACAGATCCACGTTGTAACACTATGGTAAGCGTGCAAAGAGGGGTGCCGAGGAGGGAAGTGCATTCCACTCGCGGACTGTACGGGGAAAAAAACTGTTAAATGCTTATTAAATTTCAAAAAGGGGTATTCAATAAAGTGGCCATTGTCAGTGCGGCGAGGAACAGTCCTTTGGGAAAAATCAGACGGAAGTGAGGTGCAAATGGTACCCTTAATTATTGACTGGAGGAACTTTAGGCGTCTGTTCGAACGTCATGGCAACCGGACATTTTTTGGGCAAAAACGGTCGAAGAAGTGGGATTTTGACAAAATACGAATTCTCTCTTTTATTTTTGTTTGTTTAACATTAAGAATAAACAATTCCATAATTTTGTGCACACATTTCCAGTACACGCTGTATATAGTACCAGGTTGGCCCAACGCTTCAACGCACATCCTTTTCAGCATTTGATCCATGCTGAGATCACAGCGGGACACAGAAAACAGACTCAACGAATTGTGCTCGCATCAATTCTCATTGCGCTCAAAGAACAGGAGGGTTTCAAAACATGAGGACACCAAACATCAAGGCAGGTAAAATTATTCAAACTATGTGTGCAGGTACCAACCTACTACACTCTAAAGTTGAGGTTTCGGTATGTAACACCTCCGGAACACATGGGCTTAGATGGGGGTGTTCTTTTCGGATCACCTTTTGGAACACGTAGTGTTTCCTTGGAACACGATTATCCTATCACAAATTTGGAACACATATGCGAGTTGGAACACATGGG
>JASGXE010017125.1:0-10042 GCA_030068105.1 Sinentomon sp. SZTP_YWyxl
AGTTTTGAGTGAGCACGCCGTTTTCTTTGAAACAGTCGATTCAATTTACGATTAACCCATGGATATTTGGGATTTACTTTTGTTTTCCTTGCTGGAATGGACTTCAAAAATGCCAACAGGGTGTTCCTAATCGTTAACCAGGTATCGTTAATTGGCCTAATCTTTATGACATCATGCGATAAGAGAGGGTTTAAGAGTAATGCCCTGTTTAAAAGGGGCCAATCCACTGCAGAGAAATCGATAAATGTTCTTTGAATTTTGCTCGGAATTGCTTTCTTTGAATCTGTTAACTTGGCCTCTAGAATAGGATGTTGCAACCAAAATAAACCCTAAATTCCCCAAAATTATCAATTCTGATCCTACAGAAGCTCTGCCCCTTGAATCATCGCTGGACTTCGCCCCGGACCCCAATAACTGAGTGCTCCGCACGAGAAATGCCCACCCTTCCTGAGAAATGCCCATCACTGCGAAAACCTGAAATGACACCCCCGCTGCTTGTTCTCCTTGTCCATTTCCATATCCTTTTTCGTTTATAGGCCCTTTCAAACCGTCTCCCTTGGACCGAATTTGTGTTGGACCTTGGTATTCTTATCAGCAGCCAGGCCAGGCCCAGATTGCCCTTGAGGGCGAGGGCTTACTAATCCCAGCACAAGTAAGCTAACCATCGTACCTATGACCTACAACCTAGTTCTTCTTACCTACCCACGCATCTGCGTACCTGCCTACCTGTTTCTACTACCAAACTTATGAACAACCTCGCCCTCTTATGAACAACCCACACATTGTAGGCTCTCAACCGATCGGATGCACATTCCCCAACAACAGCTTGTGCAACTTCATGATTTCGAACTGAAATCTTCAACTCGGCAGCAATTCTGGATCCACTCTACTGAGGGGCACCGCATTTTTCCGTCGGAAATCGTTGCAAATAAAAAAACACATTTTGGAGCACAATTTGCGCAACGATGTTGCGAACATTTTTTTTCGTGGGCTTGGTAATTCCAATTTGCAACCGGAAAAATCATGAAAAAGTCTGATGATGACAGCAGGTTTTTTGTATTTTTTCTCATTATTCACGTTTCACAATAATTATGCTTGCCGCAATGTAGGTCCACGGGTTTGTTCTTAACCATGAACAAAGGAGCGCTCTTCTCTTTCCGAGTCCAAGCACTCTGAGATCGGTAAATTCTTTATGAAGAAAAGCTAAATATGTGTCAATACACTTTTAACAGGTTGTGGTTCAACTTGACGGCGGCAGCATTGCTGCAGATGAGGCCGAATTTCTGCTGGAATTTAGTTCATGCGATGCTCTGCGAGATGGCACTCGTTTCGGTTATTGGGCCAGCTCGGAACAATGCGAGTGCGCCGGAACGCTGTGCCATGGCTGTGCACTGGCAACGGTAACGTAAATTTCTCATGAACTAAGTAGCAGATTTTGATGTTTCTTCTTGTGGTAGAAAGCTAAAGATATAGGCGATTCTTCATGTGCATAACAATCTCAAACTTTTCATGAATAAAACTTCAAAATCACGCTGGAAATGAAAGTGTTGGAAGTAAAGATGCGAAAAATTTTGGGTCCCCCACAAACATTTTCAACAATTGCGCGAATTTTTCCGTTGTTACATGTTTCCGACCTGTAGAAGAGTTTTAGATGAAGCTTTCAGCTTTCAGCTATCCAAAAACACCAAAATCATTGCATTTGGATGTCATTTGCTGGTTTAATAAAAGGGAGAACGCGACCCGGCACATTCTGTTCTTCGACATTCGAACACGCGCCATTGTGACAAAGTCGCGCATGAACGCTTGGTTCTGTAATTCTCCGCAAGATGGCAGTCTTGGCGTTTGTTGGGCAATTCGAAACTGAGCGGACGCCGAGTGATGGAGTTGAATCACGACCTGTTTAAAGCGTTTTGTATGTGTCGACAAAACCATCTCTGAACTGGACAAACGCAGCAATAAAATGTGCGCAACTTCTGCAGTTTCGTCCGTTTTCGAAACGAAGCAGTTCCTCCTGATGTGCTGATGTGCTGAGAGCTGATGTGCCACATGTATACGTACACTACTGTCTGAGTTCACTCATGTCTGGATAATTTCCCGTATTTTGTAAAGACTATAGGTAATTATCAGGAATTCAATTCAAAAACGAGATTCCTTGGTGCCAAAAGCTGTGGGTACAATTGCGAATATCACTCTCGCTTAACATGAGTATTCTCATAAATACGTCAAATCGAGATCTGTGAAGAGAGGAGATTCGTGAACATAAGCGAGCACATCCAACAGTGCTACTCGGGCACAGAAAGACATGACGTTTTCGCCCTCACGTTGCTCGATTTGCAACGACTCTGCATTCAGTTTGTTTGTCAAATTGAAAGAACAAACACGGGCAGAAATGCAATTTTCAATCACTGCTGAAAAGTGGCAAAGCTGTCCTGGATCACACTGAACCAGCATGCTCTTTTCCATATCGATAACCAACTTTTCGTTTTGAAGAAAAAAAACATGCGATCGGCCAATTTTTTGACAACGGAAACTCCGAAGAGCTTTCAAGATTGCTGTGGTAGATCACGAAGTTATCAATTTTGCGACTTTAAAATTACGCCAAATCCTCTAAAGCCTTCAGGTTAAATTTTCCTTTGCTCGCTCGTCAAACATCCTGGCTCAATATTAAATGTCAGCCACAAATGCGAGTGTTTCGAACGAGTTTTTGTTGCTCAGCAAAACTCCCTGTCAAACCATGATGGCGACACCCAGTAGTGGACGGAATGTTATTTTGTGAGTAAAAAATTGGCTGCTGATGAACCGATTCTGCTGGCTCAAGAATGAAACAGAATTATCATAATGCAATACCAATTCTGGTTGATTAAAATTACTATCGATGGGTAATTGCTTAGAAAGAAATTGCTTTTTGTCTTACGTGACTCCAAAGTTAGAGCTGCAAATTCGCACTGCACTAAAAAATACCCATAATTGAAAAATGGAGCACAGTCCTGAATCGAATGTTGTTGTTACTCAATAGAGTCCAAGCATGAGTAAGAATGTAGTGGAAACGCAGAAGGGGCCGATAACGAGTTGAACAACGGACGAGAGTAACAGAATAAAGACGGTTGAACTACTGTATTGGGGACCATGCATTTTCGGATAAGTGTTACGAATAAAAGTGTGTTGAACAGCCCGTATCGGTGTTAACTGTGAACACGAAATTCGATTGTTTGGCGAGAATGTTTTTTTTAGAAAAACTACCCTGCGTCAGAACAACGGAATCACCCAGTGGGCTGCAAATTAATTTCTGAAATAAAAATTGGCTGCGGAAAACCGATTCTGCTGGCTCAATAATGAACAAGAATTACCCTTTCGTAAAACACCTATACAAGTTGATTATTTCTCACTTTCGGTGGAGAATTGGATTAGAAAGAAATCACCTGAGGTATTGTAAAATACAGCAACAGAAGAGCCGCAAGAAACCCGAATTGATACGGACGTCTTTTGCCATCTCAAGCGAGATTTTGAACTGCATCGCAGCCACGTTTTAAGAAAAATTTGATATGCGTTGCATGTGGTTTGCTTTTGCTGATGGAAAAACTGCTCTGCCATAATGCTTGTCATGATTTGTCAAATATGTGAAGATACGGTCAAAGACTCGATGCACAATTCACTTTTAAATCTGTCAGATTTTTTCTTTCAAATGGGATTTGGGTCCCAAAAAGCCAGTAAATGCTGCAAACGTGTTGACGAACGAAACATTCCTTGATGGTTTGATGTTCATAGTTGCAATTCTAATGATCTCAAAAAGTTGAAGGAGCTTTTTAGTCGCACAAATATAACTTTTTTTGACAGTGATAATGCTCAATTCTCAAAAGAGAAAGTTCACATCTTACGGGTCGCAGCAGGGCCGAAATTGTATTTTAAGTCGACCTGAAGAAGTTGTTCATGTGGGTTAACCAGTGAGTAGTGAATGCTAATTCCGAGGGTTCGACTCAATTCCCAAGTTGACTTTTTCTTGTCACATTATTATTGCATTCAATACTGTCACAAAGTTTATTGTGACAGACGTAGAGCAGAACTCCGAGTCAAAAACACATAACACAACAAACAAGCAGGCAACAAAACAATAGCAGGGCAGGTATCAGCAGTCACTGAATTAAAAATGGGCAAGTGGTGTGACGCCCAGGGATGTCAGAGTACGAGAGATGATGTGTGAGGCAGTGGGCAGACTATTCCAGTCTCGGATGGTCCTGGGAAAGAATGAGTTAAAAAGAGTGTTTGTCTTGGAAACTGGATAGCTATAAGAAAGCCCGATATCTGTCCGGCGCTGAATACACGTAGGCTTGATAAAATTAAGCAGGCGGGAGACAAAAATTCACGGAGTGAGTAACTATGTCTTTGAAAAGATTTAGCCTATGTTCCTTACGCCGCTAGCCAGAGAACATAAACCAAGATCTTGCGGAGAAGTCGGGTGACACTGACAGTCCTTGAAAACGATCCTGTTATAATCCTAGCTGCTCTCCCCTGAACCATTTCAATCTGCGCGATTTCACCCTGACACAGAGGATCCCACACGGCCGATGCGAACTCGATTATGGGCATAACAAGTGATAAATGCCTTTAATTTGGCTTTTTGCGAAGAAAACCTCATGTTTCTGTTGATAAAAGCAAGTGTGCTTCGGGCCTTACTGCAAATGGAATTTATGTGGTCTCGCCAAGTCAAATTTTGCTTAATCACAACCCCCAGATATTTGAAGCGAACAACGTTTTCAATGGGTTGGCTATTTACACATTAGAGACAATGTCATGGATATGAGATTTAAAAAGTGCCGATACACACATGATGGGCTGTAAAAACAGACAAGAAGAAGGGACTGAAAGATGGGTTAAGAAAACCTGCGGTTGACCATGAATATTATAGAGAGAGCTCGCGCATCACTGTGAGGCCTGCAAAGCTAGCGGATAAAAGACCGATCCTATGGAAACTGTAGTTTGTTCTTATGGAGTCGATCAATGATGACTTCACTATTATCTGAACCGTAGGGCAGCTTCAACTGGTAAACTTTGGCGAATACAACCACGAAAATGATGGCGAATGACAATGGGAAGCGCCTCTGCGTGGTCTCCCAGATAAGAATTTTGAGATACTGCAGTTAGTATCGAAATGAGTTCGAATTTAGAGCAATCATAAAAGCCCAGTGCGAAAACCTGTTAGCTGCGTGGTGTCCATGAAGGGGATTCAAGCAGATGACCAAATGCAGAAACATAAAGGACACAAAGGCGAAACTTAACAGAGGGGACAATTATGCTCCCCATTGCTGTCACAAAGTGTGATGTTCTTACCCACTGCACAACTGAAGTTGAACATCTATGAATGCATTGCCTATCCCTCGCAAACTCAATCAAAAACCTGTTTTCTTATAAAGGTGTAATAGCTTATATTTTGGCTAACGAGGTTCCATATTTGGAGATGAAAATACAAACTGCAGTGCAAAAAATACTTGAAAAATAGAACTCAATCCTGAATCGAATGCAGATGTTAGGTACTCAAGAGAGCCCAAGTAAAAAAAATGTGAATATCCGCAGTGGCAGTATCACAGAAGGGAGCGGATTTCTGGTTGACCAACAGACTTCAGTCACAGTTTTTTTCGATAGGAAACAGACTTGGGGAACATGCATTTTCTGGTAAGCCGTTAAGTTCAGCACACATGATATACACATAACAATCAGTCTGCATACACTGCAATTTCGCTTTTTCTGAAGAACATGGGGCTGCTCGTAAACTACGAGTATATGACTTAATCTGAATTTGTTGCACTTCGACAGCCTGCATCGGCGGCATCTACATCAGGATGTGGTACTAATCTGACCAAACCTTCTTCAGAAAGCAGATATATAGACTGATCTGAAAAGTAAAAGCAGAAAGTCTGCTTTTAACTTTAAACTTTGCTTTAACTTTACCGTAGAAAGTCTGCACCGCTGTTACTTCGGTAAGGGGATGTGGACTGATCTGAATACACTGCTGATGCAGAAAGTCAGCATACAGTGCTACATCGCTCAGATATATGGACTTCAGAAAGTCTGAACATTCTGCCACGTCGAAAAGTAGATGGACTGATGGACTATTCACAGTAACTCCAGAAAGCCTGCATACACGACTTCTTTGGAAAGTTGATATGGACTAATCTGAATACACTGCAATATCGGAAAGAAGATTCAGACTGATTTATTGCCATGTTACCTCAGAAAGTCGATCTCGGCCTTATTCTCATGTCAAAGTAAAAAACAGCATTAGACATGTTGTCACTGCCGACCATTATCCTGATTGTGAAAATATCGGCGGACATGATCCAATGTGCCGTCAGCAATGTTCCACTTGCAGTGGAACTAAGAAGTGAGAACCACCTACCAAAGGAGATCCAACTGCTCACTCTGGTTGATAGAATTAACCAAATCATTCGTCAGTCGCAGAACTGTTCGTCAGTTATAGTTCATAGCAGCAATGATGGCATATTGACATTTAGTGGAATCAGACGCTGGGGTAGCACGAGCCCTGTTATAACGGTGGATCTGAAAAAGAAATTCGCTAGATGTGACATAATCCTTTGCAAAAAAATTTCAATAAAGGAATGGAGAGATTGCAGAAAATACAGAATATCAAATTGTAGCGATCCTCATGAGAAAGCGAAAGTTGAGGCCGAAGTATGCGAGAGAGATATTCTGGGGAAATTGATCAAGAGGCGCAATTTTTTGCCGCTGGACTTGGAGAGCCCTCAACCGGCCTGTTATTTTTTCGTCTTAGTTTTCGCATCCGAGATAGATTTCGAGAAAGTGATGAAGATAGAAGAGTGTATTCAACCAATTCGTAACGTCGATTTTGCGCTATTTTACAGTGGTGACGCTGCACTTGATCCCAGTGATGTTATGAACACCACCGAATGGAAGCGGATTAAAAATAAGATCCTCGCAAGGCCCAGTAACAACTCAGCAAATAACTCGTCGATTCTTCTTTACAGATCTGATCTACGGGAGACAAATAAATCATATCCGCGCTACAAAGGAGTGCACAGACCTTCAGGATCAAACAATATAATCAGATCCAAATGCCCGGAGATCTATCGTTTCATCCAGTTTGAACAGTCTCCTTGTGATTTCAGAGGTAAATATCTGTTGTGCAGTGCAATGGACAACAGGGTTCGTCACTATGCTGTGAGGACTGCAACAGGTAAATTCATATCAGCACACGGGCAGATGATAAGGATATTGAAGGACTTATCAAAGGTTCTACGCTATGAGATGAGGTACCATTTCCAGGAAGATTCGTATGAGCCTCAAGGACATGTCAAGATAGTGAAGGAATTTGTCGATGGCGTGTCAACAGTCAGAACCGTTTCGAAACACAAAGCCGATATTGGATTAGCGATAACTACCAGATTCATTTCCGAGAAATTACGGCACGAGAACGCTTTTCCGGTTGTTTTTGTCCACATAGGCTTCGTATCGGCGCATCCAGACGACCTCAGCCCATGGAAATCCTTCGTACGTCCTTTCGACACTTTAATATGGCTATGCCTTTTATCGAGTTGCATTCTGCTGGTGGTTGTTCTCACTTTCAGCACATCGAATTCGTTCGCAGGTGTGCGTAGAGTGACAAAAGGGTGTCTTCGAAATTTCGACATCATCCTTCGAAGCTTTTTAATTCAAGTCTATCGGGCGTCAGGCCAGTTAGTGTCATTTCAATTTGCCTGCATGTTGGTCTCTCTCCTCTCCATCGTTCTAACGAACACCTACCGTGCATACATGACCTCGATGCTCGCCCGCCCTGAGCAAGGTGAACCGCTGGACACTATTCACCAACTTTATGAGCGCAGACATGAATTACACTTTTCGGCAACGTTTTACCACAGCGTTATCAAGAAATATCTGTTCATGTCTGGAGAAGAGCTCGAAGCCATTGGCATACTGTTGCAGGATGCCCGTAAGGACCACACATCGGGTGGAATTTGTCTATCAAGAACGAAAACAGAAAAATACATATGCTTCACATACCTTAACATACCCATCAATATCAACGGAACATTGATGATTTTTGAACGGAAGCAGGATCCAAAGGAATTTCCATACTATATTGGGAAGCAAACGATGATGCTTTCATTTTCGACAATGATCTTGCCCATTGGATCGCCATTCACGTCTGTTTTAGACAAATGGTTGATTAGATTTCGTGATGCTGGATTAATCGACGACACTCCCTATTCCAACGAGATACCTCCAACAGTTCCTGACTGGAGGTCACGTGCTGATCTGCGCAAGATGCATCCACCTGTGAAAGTTCGGGAGGAATTCAAAGCCATAAACCTGGGAATAGTGTTTCCCTGCCTTGTCGTTTTTCTCGGAGGCTGTTTCACATCCTTTGTTGCTTTCACGGTCGAAGTGCTATGCGCGAAATGCAACTGCACTGGCCCTGCAACTCTGCAAGAAATATATGATGCCCATTTCCACGGACGGATTGGGAGACGGAATCAGTTGACAACGAAAAGAAAGCAAAAGAGATTATTTCGAAAAATTGGGGATGTGCGTTTATCAAGGCCGATCTCCAGGAATAAGTTGCAATGTGATTGGCCAGATTTCCACGCGACCAGGAGAACCAGAAAATATGTTCTTTCGGTTCGAGCTAAAAATACGAATGCCATAAGCCAATCAAAAACTGAAAAATAACTTACGCAGCAAATCCATGAAAATAGTAACCTAGAAAGCTTTACACATGTTTTATGGACCATGAATTTTAGTCCAGCTGAGTGAAATGCTCGCTCATGGAAAACATGGATTATAAGCTTCGTAGGAAATTCGATGAATTGTGAGGAAGCATCATTCGGAAAATGTATTGCGGGGTTTTTCTGCCCCTTGAGAGTTTTGGCTGCCCTCTGAAATCCCCTCTGAAACTCTTAACGCCTCGCGAAAATGCAACAATTCATGATAGTTTCACCAAGGATTACAAGGAATTCTTGGATCCCATGTGGCCGCTGAACCCACTAGCCTTCCAGAGCCACACGCACTGAGGCTTTTTCGGGAACAGTTCCAAGGACCTGTCTCCACAGCATCCACCGCATCAGGAAATCAGCGCCACCGCATCCGTCGCATCTCGGGTACGATAACCACAAAAACGAATGTCGTGTTTGCCCGACGAAAACAAAATACAATGAAACGAAAAGTTAAAGAGCTCAAAAGAATAAAGATGCAGACCCAAAAAACAAAAAGAGATAAAAACGAAAAAAATAAAAAAAATAAATAGGTAAATAAAATTTTCAGACGGGCATCCCTGCGTCTTGCGCTCTGTGATGCGGTTGTTGCCGTATCTGATATGAAGTGGATGCAGTGGGACCGATTCCGAGATGCGATGGACACGGTTGATGTGATGGCAGACAGGTCTTTGGAACTGTTACATGTTTTTCTGCAGAAATTTCTGCGATACGAGAAGAAGCGCCAATGAAACTATGCTGTTTTTGAGGGCGTCGTTTCGAAGGGGCAGGATCGACGTGACGGCCGAGGAATGCACTGCCGAGAAATTCCTTCTTGGTTAACTAGCCGCTGCCAGGAATCTTTATTTTATTTTATTTTATTAAAAAACAATACTGCCACAATTTCATTGGTGGCAGGCACAGGTTAGTACGGTACATGGTCATAAGATTAAAAGGTTTAGGTCAAGGAATAAAAGGGTGAAAAGCAACCAAGGAAACAACATTCAAATGCTACAATCGGTGCGGCGCCCGCAGAACTCTAATGGCACGCGAAACCAGAGGGGCTGTTGGAGGAAGACAATTCCAATCCCTTATTGTTCGAGGGAAGAACGAATTAAAGTATCTGTTGGATTTGCAAATTGGAGCTTGATATATATGAAAGGCGATTATCAGTTCTGCGTTGGTTAGGTTTCAAGGAGTAAGATGGGGGCATGTCGAAATTCAGGGATTGTGTTACAATGCTGCTAAAAACTTGAAGTCTATGTGTTTTTCGTCTGCTTGCCAGCGATGACAGACTGAGACTGTTCAAAAGGATATATACG
>JASGXE010017126.1:0-10354 GCA_030068105.1 Sinentomon sp. SZTP_YWyxl
GAACTTTTCGAGAAATCTTGAAATGTCCAACATGGCGTCGCACACCCACCGTTGTCCGTCCAGCTAGTGGAGGAAATCTGGACACATTCTGCAGCCCTGGTGGAGCGAATTTTTGACATCACTCGTTTACATTGTGGGATGCGCGAACGGTTTTGTATATACAGGGTGGTTCAGTAGAAACGCCCCAAAATTGAGATATTCGTTTCTCGCGACATACTTGTCAGAGAAACTTGCTGCTGGCAAGTGATTGTATCGCCATCGATTGCGCTTTTCAAAAATGCCGGTTTCTTTTGTCCAAGTCCACCCCTTTACGATGAAAACACGAGGGGTTGTTTTTCGGAAAACCATCCCCAGCATGTAACAAGCATATTTCGGAGGGGTGAAAACTTCACGATCGGTTTCGGTGGAGCAGGGGCAACAACTTTGCAATTTAAACCAAAGTTCCATGACAAACCGTTAAGGAGTTACAGCGATCTTCCTTAAAGGGGTTGTTTGGTTCTTCTTTTATTTTTGCATTTCCCCTGGCTGGGGAACGGGCGCCCGGGGGCGCCCCGACTCGCACCCCATTTTTTCACGCTCATTTTTATCACTTCATTGGCATTTTGCGATAATTCGCGTTTAATTTGGCCGGCCAGAAGTGGCACAGCAAAAAACCAACCTCATAAGAAAACAGAGGGGTGCGGGGGGATGAAACCATACCAAATAACGGGTTCGGAGGAGCAGGCATTACAACTTTGTAATTTAAACCTCACATCTCCGAAGAACGGTTAAAGAGTTATTGAGGCCACCAGAAACCACCCCTATAGAATTGGCATGAAGGGGTGGACTAAGAAAAAATCATCGACATTTTATAAAACCCCAAACGAAGGCGAGCAAATCATTTGCTGGCACCAACATGCTCCGATAAGAAAGGTTTACAAGATACAAACGTTTTAATTTTGGGGCGGCCGACACACAGTGAAGACAGCATTAGCTGTTCATCCACAAGATTTAAATTATTTTCTCAATGCAAAGTGGATATTTTCGGGTGGTTGTTGGTCCGAATGAAAAAGGTCACGAAACACAAAGCACAAACGCATTTGTCAGCCATATGCGTTTGTGCCAGCGAAATGGTTTCAGCCATTTGTCTCAACTCCGTAAAAGTTGATGGAGTGAACCGAACATGTTGAATAAAGTGCCAGTTATCGTGGCTTGTTCAACAAGATTCCAATGTGTTGGGGATGCTCGCTAGATCTTACAGCCTGGGCTTAACCTTCAGAACCGATGTTTACCCACACAATTCGCTATTTGAAAAGATTTTGTGGATCATTTTGAAATATTTTTGTCCCCGAATATTGGATTAAATATTAACAAAACGTTTTGTTTCCGCTCCATTTAGGGGCGGAGCAATTTTTCCCGTGACCGACTGTGCTGACCGTGTCCAGTTCTCGGCCTGGACGAAAAGCCCGCCTCTGCCAAGAATTTTCCCGTATTCAGAGCGCGAAACGAAAACCAATCTCGAGGTTTTAGGGGGCTTAGTGAGCCTCGGGAGTGGGCCACCGCCTTGATGCTGCAAATTGAAACAAAAAAGAATAATAGAAAAAGCAGTTCTCGATTTTCCAAGAATAAAATATATCTTTATCGTATCTGACCACTGAAACTTCAAGTGGAAGAAAGGTCCAAGCTATATTTCCGATCCAGTTTATCCCCAGGCGATTTCTTGTTTGTTTGATTTAGGGCAATTAACTCACAAGGCATGGGCCTAATGGGATTTGCGGCCAGTGATTTGGAAAAAAACTAAACGGAATTTTCTGAAACCAGCTGAGAAAAACTGCTGTTCTTTTTTCTTGTTTCAGCTTGTTCACGGAACTGTAATTATTTTAACTAGACATATAAATTCTCGCGTGAAGTGGTTGGAATACAAGGTGTTTTCGTGAAAATGTTTCTGGGTGGAAAACGAGTTCTCATGGAAAACGAGAGTTTTTTATTCTCGAGCCACCTGTGAACTCATGTCAGAAAAGAGAAGCTGCTTGCTGCAGTGTCGGAAGAAAAATGCCGTAATTTGCAGGTAAATATTTACATATCAAAAATAGCGACCCGGGGTAAAAGTTGGCCGGTGCGCACCGCTGCGCCGTTTCGGCCAGTCCTAAATGTGCCGGTGCGCAGCTCCGGCAGACCCTGATTGGCTATCGTAACGTCTCACTCGAGCACAGCCGCTGCCCGTGTGCCGCAGGTCCGGCAGAAGTGCCCCGAGATTACTTTGGGAACAAGGATTTGGATAATAAATTGTGAAGAAATCGAAAAATTTAAGCGCGCACTCATTGCGATGCCTATAATTGAATACCCACAAAACTGCATAAAATGTGAGAACAAGCTCATAGATTTTTGTACAGTGACGTTGAAAGAGCATTAGGCCTATTTGCGACAGACAAAATGATTGGACTGCAGGTTACGCCAAATTGATCATGAATATAATGGACTTTCGCCAATCGAAATTTCACCTTTCAGGTTCTTCCGTCTTTCCCTTATCTAGCTTATCATTCATTATGTCATTCAGGAGTACCTGGAAACAAATGCCTACCCACGGCTTGCTTGCCCCTCCCTGGCTTTTGCTTTCGGCCTGTCCTGGTGGGGATAAGGTCGCTGGAACACCATTGGTGCAGCCTGTGCATCTATCATTATTATATAAACCCCAAAATTTAAAAATTTCTTCAGTTTCTGGGGGGCTCAGCCCCCGGACTAATTCCTTTTTCTGAAGAATGAGCTCCGGTCCTCTTTCGGATACACTTTGAACACTGAATCACATGTGTTGAGAGCACTCGTATGATTAAAAACCGCTCAGAAAGCTTCTTTGAAAGAAAACTTGAATTTCTTCAAGACGTCTTCCTCTGTGAAAATGAATGCGATTCTGAAGTGTATTTTTTGCTTAGGGTAGGTACAGCACCTTTGATCCAAAACACCCAACAGGTACCCACTTCGAGATAGGCCAAGAGAAAGCCATCGCCTTTTTTGACAAAAAATCCGTCTGCAAATTCATTCGCATTCAAATGCGAATGAATGCGGCCTTGTCTAAGACTTACGGCGTACCATGTAAGGCAGTTTGTCTTGGCCAATGCTAATGGCCCACGTAGCTGAAAAAACGATCGAAGGAAACCCATTGGGGCCTGCATACGAGCGTTTTTCATTTTCCGTGGTCACAATAGTGCACCTGAGCTATTTATAGTTTACGTATACTTATGCCTCCACAGGGTGTTGCGATAGCATGAAATAAACGGCACTGTGCCGCGACTGTTCAGATTTTAGCCAAAACTCAATGCTGCAGAAATTAAAGATCCTCTTTTGAACCGAGGTCAAAATCTGAGAGCTCTATTCCTCATTCCACTTGAAGATATGAGCTAAGAATGCTCCCAAGTGTGATCAGTGTGAATTCAGAATTCTTTCAACTGTGAAAACTCGGTCTAAAACTTCATTCTCGGCATAGAAATTAAAGTTTTTCTGTGTGTTTAAATGGAAGAATGTGAAACATTCTCAGCTCATATCTTCAAGTGGAATGAGCTGTAGAAAGCTCTGTTGAAATCTGGCACTTTAATTTCTACTGCCTGCATGAGAGTAAAAAGAAAGCAAAAAAAGTGTCGGAGGCAACAGTTAAATGGGAAAAACACATGTTTGAGTACATTATTTCAGCCGCAACAATGCTTCGGTGAGATTGCCAACAAAAAACTTCGTTCATTGACGCTTTGCGAAATCCTGCTTCACTTTAATGCGCTAACGAAATCACGTTTGGTTCCAACTTAACCACATTCTGTATATTCCAAGCATGCATTCTCGCATTGGCTAGTGAGCGCACGAAATCATTGATACGCTATGGTGACACCACATATTTCAGTTTGGGCGACAAAAAATGTGCTAAAAAAGAGTGCATTAATCAAATTCCGTTTTGTCCCTAAACTTGCTTACAAACAAGCTAAGAGTTCTGCCAGTGCTAAACGAAATCGAGTAAAGCTGTTTATCATTTTTTCGTTTACTCTTATAACTGTAACTTTCCAGCTCCTACTGGCTGCCTGCAGTACTTCACCGACAGATCAGGAACAATCGAAAGCTTTAACTTCAATCTCGGAAATGGACCGTACCTGTCGGACCTGAGATACGCCATCTGCATTCGTCGTTACCCCGACACCTGCCAGATCACCTACAAGGCGGACAAGAAGGATTTCGTAATGGCTTACAATCCGGAATCAGTCGCTGCAGTGGTCAATGCAACAATCCAGAAGAGGCGACAGATTGCCGAGGAACAAATCAGCCCTGCTTTGAACGAGGAGGTGGGTAATCATTAAAGTAAAATTTGTCAGGAAACAGTTCCGAATCCATGCTGTGTGCAGTTGAATCGGAGGACTGGGATAGAACGGACTGAGGCAGAAGTGGACTGAGGCAGAATTGGACAAAGGAGGGAGTTTTGGAGGGAGTTTTTGCATGGAGTTTTTGCATGGAGTTTTTGCATGACCTAACCTATAACCCGGGGAAATTAAAAACAAATTAGCCTCCAGAAAAGCAAAAATTCTGCCTCGGTCCACTTCTGCCTCAGTTCGTTCTGCCCCATAGTCACCGGTCCCATACAGTTAGCCAAGTTCGTGGACGTGATTTTTGCGTTTCCTTTCCCCATGCTCAAGTAAAGATATCACTAAACTTTGACATTACCCCACGCTATCACCACCTGTTTCGTGTTGTTGACCTTTAGCTTGGAGTCCGCCGATTGCTTGATTACTTAACATCACGATTGGTGGCCGCCTTCTTAGACACGCGCCACGTCCGCAAACGACCTGCAATAAGCATGTGGGTAATCACGTCGTAATCTACTGTTTTTGACGTTTGGGGACACTTGCAGGTGTCTTTTTTAGAATCGCATAAACCTCCTCCAGAAGGTACGAAGAATCATCCCCGACGCGAAACGATGAAAACTATGCGTTGCTTTCAGGTACCAAATACCGATAATTCTTGCAGTCCTTTTGGAAACCAGCAGACTGTCTGCAACGCTTCATTTTGCACAGAAAATTTGAAGTTTGCAGGGAGAGGAAAGAGTTGAAGGCAGTCAGGAGTTGGATCTCGACCGACATCGAGTGATGTGGATCAGAGCAAAGATGATGAAGGGATTCATCATTGTTTCTGTGGTTGTACCTATCGGTGATTTTTGGAATTCGTCCCTGAAAATAATGTTTGGCGTGGTTCGGATGATATTTCCATCGAACCCAACCACTCTGGAATTATTTTCTTATTGTGATTTATTTCCACAGGGTGCAACAATCATCCCTCCGATGGAAGATATCCCACCTGAAATGATAAACCAGCCATACGTTGGAAATGAGATCTGTAACAAGGGAACTGGTGATTACATCACACTTGTCGGAGGGGACATTGATGGAAGCGGGCCGGGTTGGGATACGGAGGAGAAATTCTGCGGAGCTCAATTGGGAACTGCTGGAAGTATCGTCAGTAAGTTTACCAACATGGAGTTCCCATTGTATCGTTGCACAAAACCATAATATCACCAGGATAATTTGTGACGGTTAACTTTGCGGGAATGTGAGACTGGTATCACCTTTCTTTGACCCGGTTCTTTGTCTGCAGCGTTTGCAAAGGAACTCACCAAGATGTTTCCATCATACATGTCGGCAAATTGAGTCGAACTGCGAAAATACGTCTCAAACTTCGGACAAAAATAATCCAGGTGTCAAGAAACGGGATCTACAAGTGCAATCCGGCCATTTTCCATGCCTACCAAAACCGTCTTTTTACCCCGGGGAGATTTGGTTGAGGTCTTTCTTTCTGCGGCTTAAAGTATGATCCGACTTGATTTTTTTCTGCAGCGGTGGGCAGGGACACAATTTATGCCGCAGTATTGGTAAGACCAGGTTCGCGTGGTGATTTCTCGAAACGGAGGCTGCTTCCTCAAACTTTTTTTTATTTTTTACGAAAGCCCTGCCCATTCCAGTGGCTCATCCATCACAGTTCGACTCCGAATTCCCTCATGCCCATTACAGGACTATTGCCCATGCTATTCACACCACGACACGGTGATAGCTAATGAGGACTTTGACTGGCAAGATACAAACGCAGATTGGGTTCTTATCGAGTGTTATTCTCGCCCATGAACACAAGTGCCGATTTTTTTCTTTCAGGTCGTGCTCCAGGGCCAATTGCGCTGTTCGTGAAAACAGACACCAAAACGCAGGACACGACAAAGCAAGGCTCGATCAAGGAGACCGGTTTCAGGATACATTATGCACAGACCACCAACTGCAACTGATGCTTGATGGGAGAGCTTTTGGCACTTTTCACAACTCATTGGACACGACAAAGCAAGGCTCGATCAAGGAGAGCGGTTTCAGGATACATTATGCACAGACCACCAACTGCAACTGATGCTTGATGGGAGAGCTTTTGGCACTTTTCACAACTTATCGTCGCACTTGGAAGACATCCTGATTTGTAGCCAAAGTATTTTTTTTTATTCTTGCCCGATTTGATTTTCGAACTGTATGAGTTTGCACAGTATGTAAGAGTGTTCCAGCTGGCATGTTTAAGCAGATGAATGACCTGTGGTTTGACCTCCAGTCACCGCAAGCCTGCGCGGTCACCAGCACTCATGATGGGAATAATTTCATTGAAAGCGCACACGTGGCAGATTCGTGGAATTTGACGCAGTTTGATTCATTCCCATTCTTCGAAGGCATGCGAAATCTTTGAAAAGTTCGTTTCAAATGCCAGCATAGAACACAACTTTATTTTAGAGTGATGCAATAACGTAAGGCAGCAACAGATCATTATATGCCAATCAAAGGTCAAGGCATTACCGGTTCAACAGAAATAAAATAAAACAATTGTTGAGTTTTAAACCGGTCTCCAATACCAATAAACTTGATGGATGACCTGAGATCACCATATTTCCACTCGTCCCTATTTTTGTGTTGTATTTTAAAACCGCGCCGGTATCTTCGAATATCCAGAATCCTTAAATTTTTAAATAAAGTGGCAAGGATTCAACATTGGTCCTTTTTTCGTTTGCACGTGAAACGTCTCTTAAACAGTTCCATTTGTCATTGGAATTTTTCCACATGTGCAACACGAAAGCACCAAGTATATTAACCGCAACACATTGATGAATGTGACATAAATTATTGTGAGTCTCTAATGCTCTATTCCTATTCCGATTCACATTACCATTCCCATATTCCCATTCCCATATTCCCATTCCCATATTCCCATTCCCATATTCCCATTCCCATTTTCCCATTCCCATATTCCCATTCCCATTCCCATAGGACTATTCCCATTCCCATACCCCATTCCCATATTCCCATTCACTTTCACATTCCCTTTTCACATTCCCTTACCCATTCCCTTACCCATTCCCACTCCCATTCCAATTCTCATTCCCATTCCATTCCCATTCCTATGCCTATTCCTTTTCTTATGCCCCATTCCCATGAGGAAGCGTGTGGGTGTTTGTTTGAATGAATGTC
Organism: Sinentomon sp. SZTP_YWyxl; assembly: GCA_030068105.1. Taxonomy (NCBI): domain Eukaryota; kingdom Metazoa; phylum Arthropoda; class Protura; order Sinentomata; family Sinentomidae; genus Sinentomon; species Sinentomon sp. SZTP_YWyxl. Next base: position 7,497 of record JASGXE010017126.1, read on the forward strand.
CAATATCTTAAATTATTTCATTTGCTATTATTGTTGGATATGTTTGTGGGGGTGTGATCGCTGATTTGGCGATAGTTTTATATTCGGTGATTTGTTGGATGTTGCTGATAACGATTCTCTTGCCACTGCCACTGAATCAATCCACCTTTTTTGAAAATAAAATCTCGAATTATTTTGCACAAAACCCTTCTGTTTTCACTTGCAGCAACTTTTTTGTATTTGCGACCTCATCGCCATTTGTACTTCTTTCTCCGAGCGGGATGCAAAATGAGACTTTTCGGTTTTGATAGATGTTCAAAACTCAGGAACTCAAAACTCATTTGTACTGCTGAGAACTATTCTGACCCTAACCTGATCTGCCCTAATCTTTCATACCCCGTTTTTTTGGTTGACTGGAAAGATGTTTTTATTTTTGGGGAGAACCCCTTGTCAAATTAAGTTTAAAAAATGAAACAAAGCAATAAAAATGGGCACAAAAATTTCATTAATGGGTTTTTCGGTCTGGATCATGAACCATCATTGTATCCTCGCCTTCTGCTCGTTTTGGAATATTTTGGAATAAAGGAATAAAGGAATGAATTAACAAAGTTCCCATGGACAAAAAGATAAATGTCTCATTAAATAAACATGAAATTAATATTTGTGGTTGAGTCCATTATTGGACTTCAAGTAGTTCTAGATGAGTCTGGAGTCCGCTAGGACAGAAACAATAAAAATGCCAGGTCCACTTGAACATAAAGTCTTGAGCCAACTTGAACACAAACAAGATCAGTCTTGAGTCCACCTGCGATATCAAGAGGATACGTCTTTTTGTGTGCTCTTAAAGTGGCAGGGAAAATTTTCCAATTGGGTTACCACTGAAGAAATTTGTACACATCGAAAACACAAAATTTGTGCATTCAGCAGCTCTCGTAATGACAACGGAAACGCTTCCCAATGTTGGATTACCAATCTCAGGAGCAGCGCACACGAATCAAACCAACGACAACATGCATCAAACATACACACATCAAAAGCGTGCTGTTTTGCACTGATTAGAAGTTTGAAAGGATTGTTCCAATTTGGATTACTCCTGCCGCAGTCAGCACACAATAAATGCAATCAACATGTCACGACAGATTTGTGCTCACTGTCTTGGAACAATGTTGTGAAACTCGCAGCTCAAAATCTTATAAAATGACGGGTTTTTGCTTTGCAGCTTTTGAAGTGGCTTACGCCTGACGAAATTAGCACTTATGCAGCACACGTCGTAACATTCTGCGCTGGTTGCAGCTTTTGAAATGTTAGGGGCAGGGCTTTTGAAATCCGCTCGCCGCCTGTTGTTGGCAGAACTGCCCGGCGCAATGTGTGCAGAGGAGAAAATTCAGCGACCTAAAGTCTGTTCATTTTTAGAATAGTCCGCGCGCTTTTTGCAGACAAGGATGTGCAAATTTGTGCAAAAATCGGGAATCTGAGATATTGAGCTGCGGGCCTCAATTTTCGAAACTCTGTCGGTTTTTCCTCTCAATCTTTTGATAATTCTATTTTTCTGAGTTTTTTTTTCAATTTTCTGTGACCACGATCTGTCTGGTTTGCTGGTCGTCTCGCTCCTGCGTCTAAAATATGCACTTCTAGTGTGCAACGCTGAACCGAAACTTCGCTGGACCTCCCTTTGCAATTATTGGTACCGACTTGCAATGGCCACATCTGCTGTTGTTGCCAACAACTGGAACACAGGCACACGTATTCATGTCCGGAAAAATTCAAAATCGTGTTTAGGTTCCTTTTCCATCTGTGATATATGTTTTTTCTAAGCAAACATGTGCCAAATGAAAATTAAAAACTTTTGCCCATGGCGAGACTCGAACCCACGATCTTGTGATCTGAAGTCCAACGCTCTACCACTAACCACCGGCGCTTTCGGGAATTTCTGTTCTCCAGCCGCGCTTAAATGAAACAACTCGGATATTCAGGCAAAGAATGTTGTACAATTTGGACACCACTGTCGTGCCCCCGCTCCCACCGTTTTGCTGCGAGTTTTGGCGATGACCATTCTGAAAATGAACGCACTTTAGGCAATTTTTGGACATAATTTCAATGAATATTTTTTTCTTGATTACGGCATATGCTTTGTGGCGTTTAGTTCCATTAAGAGTTTACGTCATCTGCCTAGTATAATGCACATCATCGCAGCATTCAAAATTAACTGGGGACTATTAGGCCTATCTATCACCGAAAAAATAAAATCAGGAACAACACTTTTGAATTCATTGAAGGCATTTAAATTAAATGCGAATATGATCAGAAAAACAACAATCCGCAAAAAAACAATAATCAGCGATCAACAAAACAAGATCAGAAGGAACAATTTTTGAAAAAAAAATGAAGGCGTCCAAATTATCTGTGGAATATTAAACAAAACGAAATTACGACCAGCACTTTTTTAATTATTTGAAGGCTTTTAAATTAACTGCGAATATTATCACCAACAGGTAAAATCAGGACTACACATTTTAATATGTTGAAGGCATTTAAAATAACTGTGTATGGAATGTTATCACCGACTGAAAAATTAGGCACTTTTTTTAAATACACGTAATTGCAGGCGTCTAAATTAACTGCCGAACATTATCACCAACGAAACAAAATTACGACTAGCATTTTTTGAATTAATTGAAGGCAGTTAAATTAACTGTGGAATATTATCACCAACAATGGACCAACGCTTTTTGAATTAATTGAAGTCGTTTAAATTAACTCCGGGGAACATATCACCAACAAAACAAAATTAGGACTAGCACTTTTTGTATTATTCAAGGGCATTTAAATTGATTGCGGAACAAAATCACCAACCGTGAAAATTTGGATAAACACCATTT